>JACEEZ010005544.1:0-10046 GCA_016584305.1 Chionoecetes opilio | reverse complement strand
AGGGGGGCATAAAGGGGGGTTCCACCCTGCCCTCCAGGCCCGCCCCGCAAACATTCTAAGCTTCACACTGCCAAGTATGGTAATTTTTTTATCTCATATTTCTGTTACAAACCAACCCCTCAAACTAACCTAACTTAATTTCTGGCTGAAATAACGGTAGATTTTCGTTAGTAGCTACATGTAATCCCATTAATATTCGATTGCATCATGGGAAATGGGGCTCAAAATACACAAAATGAAGAAAGCTACACGATGATGTAGGTAAGAATCCTAGGACTTTTGAAAGCCAATACCGAAATAATACATTATCTTTACTGCAAATTTTCCACAAAGTCTAAAACATAGCAAAAAAGCAACAACGGCATACTTACAGCATTAAATCTAATTTAAAAATGTATAGGTAGATAATTTTATAATACAATTCGTGGAGACCCTTTGCAATAAATGATGACCGATTTGGTTACCCTTCACTGTCTTTCTCTTTACATTTTAACTAGTATAATTTCATTCACATTTACTGCACTGTGAATATGTATTTGGGTAATCATTTTTTTTCCCTTACAAACTTTTTTTTAATAACTTTTAATAAATTACAAAAAAAATATATATGCCCTCTAAAACCCCTATTTTTTTTTTCTCTCATAATATTTATGTAAAATACGGGTGCGTCTTATGCGGAGGTGCATCTTATGCGCCGGAAAAATACGGTATATATTGGATACTGTAATATCAAGATCAATAATTGGAACCGTCGCCGAAAATAACAACACTAGCCCCGAGTAAAATTGGAACACAGTCGACGTCAGCGAGAAAGGTAAACAAATAACTACGAGCCAGATTCAGCCGTGGCTTACAAAGGTATTGCTATTATCATGACTAATGCTAATTATTATATATTATATGGTTTGTGAACTGCAGTTCTATACACGTGTCACTATTTAGGTCAGTGTAGCACTGCGTGTCGCCTTAGATAAGGGTGATTTAGGGTGTTGAGGGGACAGGGAGACGTAGCAGCGGCCAACGCCATAACACTAATAGTCACTATTTTAAACAATACACACCTTCTACCACAAATCACTAGCAACACAGGCTCCTTCCCTTAAATATTTTATCTTAATATGTGATACATCAAAACTCCTTAAAACCAAGCATTCCAAATAAAATGAGATAATACAATAATGTTGAGTGACAATTCGAGCGGGCGATAAGCGGCCTAATATGGAAGAAGAAGAAAAAAAAAAAAAAAAAAAAAAGGTCAGCAAATGGAGTTCGTTATATCCGATGCCCGTTACATCGAGGTCCGGGTTTTACGAGGTTTTACTGTTTTATATATATATATATAATTTCAATAAACCTTCAGGCTTTGCGGTTTCAGGCTCGCGGATTTGATTACTCGCGGGTTTTTCAACCTTTTTTTTTTTTTTTTTTTTTTTTTTTTTTTTTTTTTTTTTTTTTTTTCCCCCTTCCCAATTGCTTGTCTCTACGGGGGCCTTTTATCCCCCCATGTATGGAGTATGTTCCCCTTTTGGGAGGATCCACTCAAAAGCTCTCCAAAAAAGGGGTTTGAGTCAAAAAGTTTTATCTCATCAACCCCCTTTTCCCCCTTAAAGGGAATGTCTTCATTTTTAAAATCAGGGCCGAAAGGTGTTCTCTTGTTTCCCCTCTACCGTTTTTTTTTCATGCTCACTGCTTTTTTCTGAATTTGCAAACTGCTTTGCCCCCCCCCCTCCCGGGCCCGCTCCCACAAAAATTTCTACTCATTCTATCCCTTTTTGTCCATCTTCCTAATGAAAGGGATTTAATCAGTTCTTTACTCTTTCCCCCTTTCATGGTAAACTCGGGAAAACTCTTTTCCTGTTTTTATTTTTTCCATTTTTCCTAGGGATTTAAAATTTTCAAAAAAAAAGGAGTAAAAAGGGACCCCCCCAAAAACAAAATTTTGGCTCCCCCCTTCTGTTTTATTTATTCCCCTTACGTCTTCTTTATGGGGCCTGGCAACTAAGCGGGCTTTGTTTTACCCATTTTTTTTGGCCCCTTTGGGCCCAGTTCCTTGTAAAAAAAAAAAAAAAAAAAAAAAAACCAAAAAACATGGGGAAAAATGAATGACTAATTCATGCCCCGCGGATTTCCCGATACTGCGGGTTTTCCCTGTTCCCTAACCCCCGCGGCTTTAAAAGGGGTTTTATTGTATAAAATATAGTGTCCGAAAAAAGGTTTTTATAGGGGGTTTGCCATAAAACAGTGGCAAAAAGCCCCCCCAAGGGATGTGGGTTGGCACCCAAAAGTCGGTTGAAACGGGAAACCCCCCAACCCTTTTATCGGGCCCAACCCAGACATATTTTTAAAAAGAGAAAAATGGGGGTCCCCATTTTCCCCCCTCAGTGCCCCCACGGAGCTCCCTTTTGAGAGGGGTTCTTTTGATGTTTGGCTCCCTTTACCATGACTCTCAATTTGGTTGTCGGGGTTTGTTGGGTTTACTCCCAACTTTTTTTTACCCACACACCCCAGATGGCTAAAACCCAAACCCTTTTAGTACTGGGGAAAAAAGGCTCGTTTTTTGGCCCGGGGAAGGTGGAAAATGTGGTTCAACAAAAGAAATAGCCAGAAAAAAAGGCCGCGGGGAGAACACCATTCGGCGTTTTGTTTCTACCGCCGCGGCCCCCCTGCTAATGTCGTACCACCAAAAAAAACCAGTCCCGGAAGGCCAAGGAAGACTTCAAAGGCACTGCACCCCCTGGGGCCCGTGAAGTAATAAAAAGGATCCAAAAACCACAGCAGGTGATTTAAAGAAAAGGCAATCCAAACCCTTCCCGGGATTTCCCAAAAAAAAACATTTCATGGCAAAAGTCTATATTTTTTCCCGGACACTGAAATATACTATAGGGAGGGGGGGGAAAGGGGGGAAGGGGTTTAAGCTCCAAACTGGCGTTCTCGGTGCCCCGAGTTCGACCCCCGAAAAAAACCAAAAACCCTTTTTCCCGCACCGGGGTGGCCTAAGAAACCCCATCCCCTGCCTATAAACCTCCCCTTTCGATTGCGAGTGCACGGGGGGGACACAGGGGGGGGCAGGGAGCCTTTAATAAACAGGCGTAAATATAAAAAATCCTGCCTGGGGCCAAAAACGGGGGGGGCCCAAACCACCCGACCCCTTCAAGTAAAACCTCCAGACCCTTTCCCCATTTGGGGCCGGGGGTACCACTCCCAACAGGCGCTATAGGTACAGATGTAAAAAAAAATAAAAAAAAAAATAAAAAATAAATAAAAAAAAAAAAAATAATAAAAATTTAATTATTTATATATATATAAATATATATTAGGGTGGCCCTTTAAAAAACAAAATTTGGGAAATTTGTTTTTTTCCTTTAACCCCGGGTTTGGGTTCCCATTCAAGGGAAAATCCCCCCTTAAAATTTTTTTTATGGAATTCGGCTCGTAGGAAGAATTGCACACATGACCCGAATTTTTCCCCTCTGTACTCTTTGACTGGTCATGGTGTTAGGGAACATACTCCAATTCCTCCCCCTATTTTCAAAATTTTTTTCCTTCCGAATTCGATTTATTGTCAAAAAATTTAAGTTCGGGAACCCATATTTCTCCTTTTTTTTTCAGTTTGTATGGCAAACTAGGAGCAAAGATTTTTTTGGGGGTTTCCCCCAAACGGAGGTAATTGGCTAAAAAAACCCCTTTCCCAAAACAAAAGAGGTTCTCGGGGTCGTTCCCAACCGTCTACAGCTCAAAAAGAGGCTTCCGCGATGTCACGCGGGCCCGTGACCCCCAGGGGGGCCATTTTTGGGGGATATGGGCGGTTTCCCCAAATGATCCAAAAAGGGACAACATTTCACCCAAAGATTGAGAAGCTCCATCGGGAGAGGGGAGAACCCCTTCAAGAAAGGTCCCCTATCGGCGATGGAGGCTCAAATCTCGAAAAAAAAGGATTTTGAGGTTTATTTCTCGACAACCTCTTCGACGGGGGGCACAGGGGGAATGCGCGTGCCCATGATGACCAACCAGGAGGACAAAGGGGTTCCCCTCCCCCCCAACGGGACCCCAAGGAGGGTTGAGGAAGGATGGGGGGCGTCGTTTCCGCCCTTTGCTGTCAGGGGGACGAGGCAATCTCTTCGTTTGGGAAAAAGGCCCGCCGCTTTTCTCCGCCCGAAAACAAAAAGAGGGCTCCCCCCTTCCTATTGTGGCGCAGCTCGATTTCCTCGCCGTGGCCAGCCCAACCCCGGGCCGTTTTTCTAAATGAAGAATAGGGAAACCCATTTGGAGGGGGAAAAGTCCTGCGAAGCGGGCGAAAAGGGCCACGAAAACATGTCTCTCCAGCACTGGGGGCCCCACGAGGACAAACCCAAAAGTGCCCGATCTTTTCCGCGACTTTACGTGCGGGAATGAACCCGCACTTTTTCCCTAGGCCAGAACGTCGAAGAGCTAAAACATAAACCCGCTCATCCACCGACGCCAACGCTTGAAAATCGGGGGCCCCAAGGCCCTCAAAGATAGAGAGGAGTTTGGTCGGGAAATTTTTTCCCCCGGTGGTCCACTGGGATGGAAAGCTCGGATGGCCCCTGACCACGAAAAACATGGGAAACCGTCTCCCGATCATCATTTCCGGGTTGGAAAGGCCCCCAACGCTCGCCGTCGCCAAGTTGGGCAGGGGCCCGGGGAAAAGGAGAGAGGGGCGGCAGCGGTGGTTCTGCCCTGGGGGACAGGGGGAGTCGCGGATCAGGTAGTCGGGATGCCTTCGACCCCACGGCTCCAACACCGGCCGCAGAAACGGGGGGCTGTGTCCCCAAACGAACAGAAAAATGGGGAAAGACCTGCTGATTTCGCCTGTCGTCCCATATCCTGGAGTGGTGGTAAAATGCGGTGTTGCCCTGTTCTTTGGGTTTTCCTCATGCCCGAGGGATCCCGCTCTTAAAAACGTTTCCCAAAACCCCATGGGAGGGGCATCGCCCCAGAAAGGGCTTCCCCGGGACGGGAAAACATGGGGGAGGAAGTGGCGGCGTTCTAGAAGACGTCAAGGATGAGGCTCTTCGAGGACTCCTCAAGTCCTTCAAGAGGCGTGAGGACCCTTTGCTATGACCCACCGGGAATTGGTCAAACTTGTCATCATTTTCCTTCCCCCGGGGGTGCCCCTCCCGGTGGAATTCGATTCCTTGCTCCTGGAGAAAACACCAGGCCCGATTGGGTGTCAAAAGTCCTCTACTCCCTTTAAAAATTTGGATGTTCCGGGGCCAGTTTCGCTTGAAAGAAAAAGGAGGAGCGTGGACCCAGCGGGGTTTTGCCTCTTCGGGGTCCGAGGGCTACGCCCAAAAGGGCCCGGATTGAGGGTTTTTTCCGGTTTTAAACCCCTCGATCGACCTCGAAAAACATCAAGGCCCTCGGCACCTAGAAAAAAAGACCCAAACCCTGAGGGTCGGAGCGTCGCGCTGTCGAAAGTCAAAACCCTCGTGGACGGGGGTCAGAAGAATGGTTTTTTGGGTGTCCTTTTGGGCTCCGACGTGTCCTGGAGGGCCAAAAAAACCCCCGGGTTTGGGCCCCACGAGAGAGGAATTTTACGGGAGAGGACAAAGGGTCCGAAAAGAGTCACGCTTCCAAAAAAAGTCGGTCCAGATCTCCACCTGGGAAAAACTTCGTCAGTGGACGTAATCCCCCCATTCTTCCCGGGAAACTACACCTGGTGAGGGGCCTTTTCCCCGACCCACCGGACTGTGGGAGGGGGGACGGGGGGTTTCCCGCGGTCCTCTCAGATTGTCCGGAACCTCGCTGTGGTTTAAAGACCACGCGGGAAAAAAGGGGGTTGCGCTCATCCAAGAGTTAAAAAAATCCCCCACAAAGGATGAGGGGGCAGCTTTTGGTTTCCCCCTTCAAGTGGTGGCGGAACCAAAGGGAAGGGCCCTTTCCCCGGGGCCCCCCGGGGAAACGCACCCTGGCCCACACCAGGCCCACATTTAGGGGCCCGGGAAGGAAAGATACCCCCCCATTCCCAAGGGGGAAAAAAACCCCAACGAGGGGGGAATGGAGCCAGGGCCCCGGGTGAAATTGGAGGTAGGCTGTGTAAACTTTTCGTGAACCGATTCGGCCCGAAAAATTTTCTCACATAGTATTTTCATAACATAGAAAAAATATCCGGGTTAGGAAAAATAAAGTTTCTCAAAATTAAAAATTTCTTAAAACTAAAAACCACCCCAATATATATAATATATATAATATATATATAAAATTATAATAGATATATATTATATTAAATTTGATGAAATTTTCATTCCCGGCCGTTTTTGCAATCTTTTTTCTTCTCCTTCTCCCTCGGTTTAAAATATAATAATAATAAAAAAAAAACCCAAAGTGCAGACGATAATAAAAACTTTTATGGGAAACTTCAAAGCCTACTAAAAAACAATTTTTTAAAACCTACTAAAAAACAGAAGAAAAAAGAGCGCATCCCCCATTATCATGTACACGGGTACTATAAAATTTTAACTTTTACGCATGAGGTGTGACAGATAAATTATAAAAACAAACCGAAAAAAACATGGGTCCCCCCAGGGGCCCATGCTCCTTACCATTGATTGGCGAGCGTGTTTTATTTAACGTGTGCGGGCCGTTTTACATTTACATCTTTAGTGTTTAACTAACTTGGGGGGAGACCCACAACTCAATTCCCGCCAAATAATTTTTAAAAAAAAAAGCCCAATATCTAATAATTTCACACCGTTGGGTCCGGGGAAAACCCACGTTACAGTTCTAGGGTTAAAACCCTCACTGGTTTCAGCCCGGACCATAAAGAAAATTTATCCCCTCAAGCAGGGTTTTCAAGCAAATTAACCCTAACTTTTGTTAAAATCACTTTACGGGGGGGCGGTGGTCGGAAAGGGGGAGCGGGTTTTAGTGGGGGCCGATTTTCCCCAGTTAAAACCTGCCAGGGGGCAAAATCCTTTTAAAATCTTTTAAAACGGTTGATTAGAGGGCCCGGCATTTTGAGCAAAAGTCCCGAGTTCAAAATCCCGCCAGAAAGCAACTTTTTCCCGCCATCATCGAGGGTCCCCAAGACATCTTTCATGCTGCCCATTTAACCTCACCTTTGACTGTTGGGTGCAGCGGAGGGCACGGGGGGGGCAAAAATGAGCCATCATAGAAAACCTTCACAGGGGTTTACTAAAAAAATCCAGCCTGTGCCCCACCAAAAAAGGGCGAGGGCCCAAACCCTCACAGCCCCCCAGAAATGCAGGGCCAAAAAAAACCCGAGCACCAAGGAAAAAAAATCAGAAACCCAAGGAAAGAAGATAAAGCCTACAGGCGCTATAGGCTCAAAGTAAAAAAAAAAAAAAAAAAAAAAAAAAAAAATTGGGGGGAAAAAAACGGGTCCCAACATTGACTGGCTGTTTTCTAAAAAAGGTGCCAAACATCACCGTATTTTTGAATAACAAAAAAAAAAAACTAAATTTTCACTCCCCAGTTTTCAATTTTCCACCCTAAGGGCCTAAAAGAAAAAAATTTAAATAATTTTTTTTCTTGTCTTTGCGACATCTTTTCCCATTTTATTATTTATTGCCCCGTTTCAGGTTTATATACACCTGGCCTATCGCCCTAACAATTTTTACAGGGAAAAAGGGGGAAAATTTAAACACTTCATTTCATGCTATCGAGGTTTTGTAGGTACCCGCCTATACAAGGTTCACCGTCTTTCCTAAATTTTTAAAAAAATAAAAAATTCACCAGAGCATAAAAAAATATACGTTCCTTGTCTTTAGGTTTGGAGGGCCATCACACTACATCGACACACTTAAAAAGATAATAACAGCTAAATTAAAAAAAACTCTTCCCCGTTGTGAAGAAATTTTTTCGCAAGGGCTTTTGCCAAGGGGTTTGGGGGTTGGCGGCTTGTTTTTAGGTTAGGAAAGTCACTTTCCCGGGGGGGACGCGCTTTGGCCCTGAAGATAATTTTAACTTTAGAAAAGAAAAAAAAACCCCCCTTTCACCCTAATTAATCGGCGGGGGAAAAAAAATAATTTATATTTTCCCCTGGTTAGGGAAAAAAAAGGAATTTTTACACCGACCCTCAAAATTTTAAAGGACCCCGAAATTTTAAATGGGCTTCGGATTTTTTAAAAGACTCCCTCTAAAGGACAAGCGGACCAATCCCAAATTAAAAAAAAAACCCCCCCCCCCTTTTAAAAAAAGTTTCCGCTAGGTCGCAGGGCCCGCAGTGCGGTGTTAACCCCCATAAACCTTTCATAAATCGCCCCTCAATGTTTACATTTCCTGACTTAGCTACACAGTGTGGGGCGGTTATACATATTTTTGTTAACGCTTTTACCGCTCAAAATTTGCTTTTAAGGCCATCATTTTGCTGTTAACCACTAGCAGTGTATTTATATTCTTGTTAAAGGGTTTGAAAGTACTGCTAGGTTAGAAGCGGTCAGGAGCACTTTTATCCCTAACCAGAGTTTTGCTAGCGGCGATCACGGCAGAACAACAACAAACCTAGCGATGGAAGTGAGGTTTCTGTGATAGAAATGACATTTCAAGAGTACAGTATCCTCCCGAGTTTCACAATCCTCGAGTTTCGTGCTGAGTCCTAAATTCTACTATCCCAACTTTCGCGGATTATCTACCGAGTTTCGCGCTGCTTTGTTTTTTTTTTTTTTTTTTTTTTTTGCCTATAGCGCTGTTAGGCAGTGACCTCCAGGGGTGGGATGGGATGGTATCCCTGTACTCGAGGGCTGTGATTGGTTGGCCATCGCCTGTGGTGTGGCGCAGGCAGGATATTTATAAGAGGTTAATGGGCAGCATTAGCAAGAAGCGGATTTTTATTAGCTTTCCATTGGTACCACGCATATCATGAGCATAAAAAAATTACAGTAAGACTAAACCAATATGAAGATAATTGAAGCAAAGTAAAATAGTGTCTAAACATTTTGTCTTGCTTTTTTTGCTTCAACTCGCTGTAACTCCATCAGTTTTGCTCGCATTAAATTTTCAATCACTGTTTCAAAATCCCCACATTTTTCCGATTCTTATATTATGTAGCATGTACTACCAATAAGGAAAAGATTAGGTGGTCAAAGTGGCTAAGAAAGTAAAACTACTGCAAACTGGCGTCATGACGGGTGAGCACTGAGCATTGCTCCCTCCAGGAGAGATGAGTTATCATGAGAGCTATCAGAAGCTCACCCGTCATGGCGTCAGTTTGCAGCTGTTTTACTTTCTTAGCCACTTTGACCAACTAATTTTATCCTTATTGGTACATGCTACATAATATAAGATTCGGAAAAATGTGGGGATTTTGAAACAGATTGAAAATTTAATGCGAGCAAAACTGATGGAGTTACAGCGAGTTGAAGCAAAAAAAGCAAGACAAAATGTTTAGACACTATTTTACTTTCCTTCAATTATCTTCATATTGGTTTAGTCTTACTGTAATTTTGTTATGCTCATGATATGCAGCAATGTATCATGAACACGATGGTAGGCTCAGTATACCTAAATATCATCTGGTAGCTTGGTAATATCGGGTAGGAGTACAACATTTCAATGCACTGAAAACCTGAAAATCCACTTACTCTCGTGATACTCAGGTCATGACTTCTTTTTTTCCTATTGAGTTATGAATGGCGTGTTATGTTTTAAAAATCACTGCCTGATTCACTGATACAAATAAAATAGGCCTATCATGTGTAAGAGGTGAATTAAGCAAAGAAATATGAATATTTTCTGAGTCAACGCAAGGGTGTTTGGTAGCGGCGAGGCAAGATACCACCACCATCACCACCCAGCCCACGTGCATCAGCCAATCAGCGACGTTCTTACATACAATAAAACCCTTCATGCTCGCAGGGGGTTAGGAACAGAGACACCCGCGAGTATCGTAAATCCGTGAGCATGACATAGTCATTCATTTACCCATGTATTATATATAATATATATATATATATATATATAGATATTATATTATATATATATATTTTTTTTTTTTTTTTTATTTATTTTTTTTTTTTTTTTTTTTTTTTTTTTTTTTTTTTTTTTTTTTACATCCGAATCAAAGG
>JACEEZ010005543.1:0-18341 GCA_016584305.1 Chionoecetes opilio | reverse complement strand
AAACCCCCCCGGTGAAAAGTGATGGGGCAAGCACGCACCCTTGCCTCCCCTGTATTCACAGGAAAGAAGCTGGATAAACTGCCCCCCCTTCACGACTTTCATCCCAGAATAAGACGTAATGATAATAAAAATAATTGGGATAATGACGTGATGTAAATAATTTGGAGAGAAACAAATCTTTATCATCAAGTAACGTTTAGTAAAGAGTTATCTGTTACAGTAGAAGAGCTTTATCAGGTATTTGGCGTTTTCCTTTTGTCAGGATATAACACAGTCCAAACAGACGGCTCTTCTGGTCCAGCCAAGCTGACACCCGATGCCTTGCTGTTGTTCAAAGTGGTATGAGACTCAACAGGTTTGAGGATATTGTTCGCAGCCACACTTTGATACCTGCAGATATCCTATCAAGATACGACCACTAATTGAAAACTTTAACAAAATGTTCATGACCCTAGCCCAGCCGCTTCCAATGACAAGGGCAATTGATGAAGCCACGGAACCTTACTATGGTCATCATGGATTCAAACAATTCATCAGAGAAAAAACAATGTTTGGATATCAATTATGGTGTTGTGCTCCTCCGAGGTTTACTAATATCCTTCAAACTCTATGAAGGAAAGGAAACTAGTTATGTAGAAGGCCGAACAATAGGTGAATCTGTTGTGGAGACTTGTTAAGAGAGTTGTTCCTACAGGAAGTAATGAATATATTGACAACTATGAATTTTACAACACTGCATCTACTTAGTCATTCAGAAAAGCAGATGTTAACCTCACAGGGACAATGCGGAAGGATAAAGTTAGAGATGTCTCTCTGTCAGACATCAAGAAGAGTGAAAGAGGATGACATGATCAAATTTGTAGTTGTGAGGAGTATGTAGAAAATTACTTTTCATAGAAAACATTTCTTATATTAAAAATATATATGTTTATTTTTTAAAAGCACGCTGCTTATGAATAATAAAGGTTTGAATTAAGGAAAGAGAATTATATGTACCCTTTATAGACATAAAAGGCGTAGATATTTACGATGCATCTTGTCACTTTGAATTTGGCGGGAAGGATGTACCCCATGATGCCCATTTAAATGGGCGCTACATAACTCCATTACAAATGGATGAAGAATAACCTATCATACATAGTCATCAGTTTTAGGCCAATATCTACTAGATATGTAAAAATAAAATGATTCTACTAATAACAAAGGGTACATGCGCTCGTGGGTTAAGTCTATTCTAACTTACCCTCCCTCCTGGGTGTACACGCGACTCCCATGTTGTCTCAACAATCCCCATTCCTGTCCCCTCGCCCCCCGGACCCTACTGACTGTACTTCACCTAGTACACTTGATCCCCCACCTGATATCCCTGATTCTGCTAACCCTCTACTCCGGACGCTACCATTCCAACTATCATCACCCGCTGACCTCTACACTCTGTCTGTTCTTCATTGGAACATTCACGACTTCCGATCCCACAGACAAGACCGTTGTCTCTGATTTTTTGCTATAAGACTCCAGTATCTGCCTCACAGAATTTCCTACTCACCCCCTGTCCCAATTCCCAATTTATGATCTTCTTCCCCCAACAAATACACATCCTTCCTCTGATCTAGCCATTCTGCTTAACGTTCCGTTCCTTTCCCTTCCTCACCGTTTCACTCTTTCTCTATAGCCCCTCCCCTTTATTATGCTTTGCCATAGTGCCATATGACCTCTGATGTCTGGCACATTTTCCCTTTTTAGCATTAATTCAATAACATTTCTGCTGCTTCTGTCCTATGTTCTTTGGCGTATCGTACAACTTCTAGCTTGTATGTGATAATTTCCAGGACTAAAAAGAGCTTGTGATACGTTGTGACAGCCTGGGGTAAATGATACATCAACACTAGCAGACGATAGTTGGCGCTGTTGAAATGGACTCATTGATCTTGATCTTGATTTGGGAGTCACCCGCAGATGCTGTCAGTGAAGCCTTTGGTCCGGCGTTCTCCCACAAACGTAATCTGTTGGGAGAGAAGCAAAAGGGGGAAGCAAAACTAGGGATTTCTTTTTCCCCTCTTCCTCTCTCTGCATCACATCATAGGGGTCCCCCATCACTGAGGGGCCCCCTGCCTTTCATGCTCTCTCCTACGTGCTCTCCAAGAATTCTCCAGAATTCTTTTACACTCTCACTCACACGACTGTCACTCCTCCCACATCAGCCACACCCCAGCAGGTACTCATCTCCACTCTCCTGTCTCTCATCTCTCCGCCATTCTTCCCTCGACCTCCCTCCTGCCACTACCTCCAACATCTTTGTTCTAGCCTACTCTACCGTTCCACGAATCATTCCAGCATCAAGTGCTCCCGGTTTCATCCTCTGTCACACACACACACACCACCTTGCTGCCATCATTCTTCCATCTGTACATACTACTATTTACCTCCAGCGACTTTGTCCGGCTCTGAGAGTAGGTCCCCTCAATAGCCTCCATCATAGAACCTTTCATACCGTGGCATGTCCTTTCTCCTGTACCATTCCAGTGTTGATTTTCTCACTTCTTGCCCTCAGCCATTCTTCTTCCCTTTTTTCTTCCCTCTCCATTTATTTCCTTTTGCTATACAGCCATACTACTCCATGTCTCATCACATCTGTCACAACACATTCCAGTTCCCTGTCCATCTTTCCACTTTTACGATCTTTCATCACTTCCCTACATATTCCAGTTCCCAACCTGGCTTGCCCTTTGCCTGTCATCCATTCGTTGCGTCTAGCTCTGTTACCTCCAGTCCTCTTTGCCTATCCTCCTCTCCTGAAACCAACGTGCTACCATCCTGTCTCCTCTAATTGCTTCCACTGCCACATACCTTTGCTCCTAAATGCTATTACTGCCTGCTTTGTTCTGTTGTTCCTTCCAATCTGTCCAACTCCTTCCTAGACCTACCACCAATTGTTTTCCAGGCATACGTAATGCTAGGGACTGCCACCCCTTCCTAGTCCTCTCACCACCTTCATATTTGTTGGCCGACTCTTAGCCACACTGCCTAGCCTTCCAACCCACTGGTTTGCTCTAGCTTATCCTCTCATGTTTAGTTTTCTTCTCATAGCCTTTATCATCCACAAATACCCATATTACTTGTCACTGCTTTCGTTCTCTTTATTTCTTCCCACCCACCATCACATCGTCATCTCCATAGTCATCCCCCTTCACCACAACACTTGCTCTTCTCTTACGGAGCCTAACGTTGAGTCCTTCCATACTCAGTCACAGCATTCAGCATCTCTTTAGCTCATTGTGGTTTTTCACTAAGGATCACCACTCATCGCTACGCAGTACACATACACTTCATCTCCATATTTTCACACCCAGACCTGTCGCTTCACTCTCATGCCATTTCCTCCACCATATAATCCAAAAAGTATAGGAGAAAGACCAGCACCTGTCTTACTCCTCTCTTACTTATTCACCCCATCCAGTCTCGAGGTCACCCATACTGAACTTGGGCCTGTGTGTTGCTCCATACAATCTTATTATTTTAACACCTTCTCACTCATGCATCGCTCTAATACCTTACATAACATCTCCTATCCCTCTGACATACCTTTCTCATTCTAGAAGTGCTAGATATTTCTTTCTTCCCTCCTTCCCTTGTTCCTCAATCACTTCATTCACTACAAAAACATATGTCCTCACCTCTTCTGTCTTTTTCTGAATCCATCGCTCTTCCACCCTCACTTTATTTCTTTCACACTTCACTAGTCTTTCATTCAGTAACCAAGACAATCTTTACATACCGTGTCACATACCGCTATTGGCCTGTAATATTTTATCTCTTCCTACTCTTGTTCCTCCTTTATGTATAGGGTCACTCTACTGTCATTCCAGGCACAGGCACCCTTTTCCTCTCTCCATATATGTCGCAAACAACTCATGCATTCCCGTCATTTACTCCTCACCCTCCCTCTCTATACCATTCTTCGGGTACGTCATTCATGGGAATGTGCCTTTCCATTTTTTCAGTTTTCTTACATACCCTTCAATCTCATCCATTCCCTAATTTCCTTCATCCATCTTTTCCTTTCTATTTTCCTCCCTACAGTGACGTTCCCTAAGGTCACTATCGGCTCATCACACCTCCCAATTATCTTTCCAGAATTCCTTCTACAGCTCTGGCCATTTCCTTTTTCCTCCCTTAGTGACCTCCCATTCACACACTAGTTCTTCTACATTTCCTGTATGCCTTACTCTCTTCTCCTCTCAAGAACTTATCCATTCCCTACCCTCATTCCTCACCTTTTCCCTATTCTCTGATCACTTTTCTCTCTTCAGTCACTCTTGCTTCCTCACCAGCATTTCACCTCCTTTTGCTTCTCTTATACTCGTCCCATGCCTTTCATAATCCCTATTCTTTTTCAGCTTCACTGTTTGACCTATTCTTTGAGAGACTCCTACACTTCCTATTTGACTGGTTTCCTTTCTATTCCTGGCCTTTCGATCTCATTGTTCCACCAACTCTTTCGTTGTCCTGCCATTGCTCTCTTACTTGTTCTGCCTATGCTCTCTTCTGCCCTTTGTTAAGCTTCCTTAACATCTCTCATTCATCTCATCCCACCTGTCTCTCCCTCAACCATTCTCTCCCAGCTTCCAGTCCCTCATTACTCACTCACTTCGCTGAAATAATCCCAGTCCTGGCAGCTCTAAGGTTTCCAACGTCCATGTCCTCTCCTCTTTCACGTTCACGTCTTTTTCGTCACAACCTCATACTCCATTACCTGACGTTATGTCACTCGCTACGTCGATTGTCCTTTTCTCATCCACCCCATACTTCTCACCCCCGGTTCTCTAGCCCTTCCGGTTCACTACATAAGTCAATGGCAGATTCATTCCTCCCTTCCGCTCCAGGTCAACTCTTCTTTCAGCACAGGGTCCATTCAAAATTTCTATTCTTCTCCTCTGCAAAGTCAGCAGCAATTGGACATTTCCCATTTTACGTCCCTCCTAACACAATCAATGTGACCATTCTGGTCTCCCATCACAATCACATTTTCACTTCTATTCTGAGTCTACAACCTTTGCACAATTCTATACTTCCTTTCATTCTCGGCTCTCGCTCCTGTTTCCTTCCAGTGTCATGTAAAACACTATCACCAATCCTTTCTCTTCCTTTCGCACCTTATATTCCAGACGTACTGCCATATATCCTCACACCATTTCACACCCTCCTACTCTAGCTCCTCTACATTCTATACCTGCTTCCTGCGCCAGTCTCCCCTCCGCCACCCTTTTTCTGCTGCTTACTTCTGCCTTGCCGATCATACTGTAAGTCTCAATCTAGTTCAATTCTCTCTTCTCATTTGTGTTTCTGTCACTCCAACTACGTCAATTTCCATTCATTCATTTCTCTACCTGAGGTCTTCCATTTTTTACTTCCTCCTCTAACATTCACACAGCCAATCCTCACAATTCCTTTTGGTTGTCAACAGCACTCATCGCATGTTGTCACCCTCTTTTTCCCTTCAACTTGCAGAGTCTCTCAGTCCGCGCGTAACCCCACTCAAGCATTCTCGGCCACATCCGCCTCTCTCCTTTCCCAGTTTAGGTGCACTTTGTCTCCTCAAAGACTTCCTGTGGGAGTGCACCGTCCGGTCGATGAGCTGACTCCATAGTCCCTGGCTCCTACTGCACTCTGCTTTCATTCTTACAACCTCCTCTTGGAGTCGCTGTTTGTGTCGCGTCTCATTTCCTCATACACCCTGCATTGCCCGAGGTCGCCTCATGATTCCCACCACGCCTCGTACTTTCTTCCTGTCCCTTCTTTATATCCCTTAAGCCACTTCCTCACCTTGCCCACCGTCTGCTCGGGCCCTAACCTCCCTAAGGCTGTTCCCCCCTCCCTGCATTAATCACCATTCCTTCCTGTACACCGTCATTCACCTGATCCTCCCATCCTTCACAAACATCCTCCTACCCTTGCCACTGCTCAGGCTAACCGCACACGTCTTCTGGTCTCTCATCGCCACGTGTCGCCTAACATTCGTCACCATACTATCTCCTATACCATATGGGTCACTTCTTTGCCCCTGGCGGTTGCCCCACCTTGTTCTATCATTCCTGACCCCCCTTGGTGGTAAATCTCCACTACACTCATCTGCCCCACTCAGGCCTGTAGCGGGCCACCGCCCCACCGGAGCCGGCGGCATCAGTCCCCTAGCCTCAGCACGACCCTCGGCAGCCTTAGCTGCCGCTACGGCAAAAGCGATGGGGTCGGATCGACCACCTTCACCCACGACTTCAGTGCCTCAAACTGGCGAGGGTGAGGAGGGGCAGGTCCCCCATCTCATCCCACAACCCCCCGCAGTCGTCAGTTGTCATGATCTTGATCTGGATCTGATTTGGGAGTCACCCAGCGGATTCTGTCGGTGAAGCCTTTGTTCCGGCGTTCTCTCCTACACGCGTAAGCTGGTGGGAGAGAAGCAAGAGGGGGGGGGGTGAACACAGCCAGTGTTTTCACCTTCCCCTTCCCAGCACCCACACCCACACGGGTCCCCCATCACTGAAGGGCCCCCTGCCTCTCATTCTCTCTCATACGGTGCTCTCCACGAATTCTCCAAGAATTCTTTTAGCACTCCTCAATCACACGCTGTCACTCCTCCACTCAGCACACAACCCCAGCGGTACTCCATCTCCACACTCCTGTCTCTCATCTCTCGCCATTCTCCACTCCCACCTCTCATACCACTACCTCCACATCTTTTTCAGCATAACTCCTAATCGTTCCATTCCACATCAGTCTCCACGTTTCATCACTCCTGTCACACACAATCACAAACACCTTTGCCTGCACCATTCTTCCATCTGTACATACGACTATTTACTCCGCGACTTTGGCCTGGCTCTGAGAGTAAATCCCCTCCATAATCCCCATCATATAACCTTTCTTCGTGCTGGTCCGTTCCTCATGTACAATTCCAGTGTTGATTTCTCATCATTCCCCTCCCCATTCTTTCTTTCCCTTTCTCTTCCACTCCTATCCTATTTTTTCCTTTTTGCACACGCCATACTCGCCATGTCCTCCATCACTCCTGTAAAAACATTCCGGCAGTTCACCTGTCCATCTTTCCACTTTTATGAGTCCTTTATCCCTTCCCATACATATTCCAGTCCCAACCTACTTGCCACTTGCTGTCATCCATTCGTTCAGTCTAGCTCTGGTACCTCATCCTGGCCTTTGCTATCCTCTCTTGAACGTGCTCCTCCCAATGTCTCTCTAATCAGTTTCCACTGCCACTACCTATTGGCACTAATGCTATTCTGCCTGCTTTGTTCTGTGTACGTCAATCTGTCCAATACTCCTTCTAGACCACACCATTGTTTCCAGCCATACATATGCTAGGACTGCCACACCCTTCCATAGTCCTCATCACCACTTCATACTTGTTGGCCCGACATCCCCTTTTAAAAAACAAAACCACACTGCCTAGCCTTCCACCACGGGTGGCTCTAGCTATCCTCGTCATGTTTAGTTTCTCCATACTTTATCATCCACGAAATACCCAGATACTTGTACTCTTTCGTCCTTTATTTCATTCCCACCCACCATCCAAATCATGTCATCATCAGAGTCATCCCCATTTCAACCACCAACACCTTGCTCTTCTCCTTACTGAGCCTAACTTTGAGTCCTTCCATACTCAGTCACAGCATTCAGCCATCTCTTGTAGCTCATTGTGGTTTTCACCAGGGAGCACCACATCATCTGCTACATCAGTACACTCAACACTTGCATCTCAATTTTCACACTCCAGACCTGTACGCTCACTCTCATGCCTTTCCTCAACATATAATCCAAAAAGTAGAAGAGAAAGAACACAACGAGCCCTGTCCTCATCCTCTCTACTATTCACCCATCCAGTCTCGGCAACCATACTGAACTTGGCTGTGTGTTCTCATACATACTGCTTATTATTATAACAACCTTCTCACTCATGCCCATCGTCTCCAATACTTACTTAGCATTCTCCGATCCATCAGTGCAGAGTCGATAGGGATCTTGACTCGTGGGCTGCGGATCTTCGGAAGCTCTCCTGGCGCTGTGGCATGCTTCCGAGCGCGATTTTTCAAGCGCATACTAAACCGGCCCCCCCCCCCCCCCCAAAAAATAAATTTTTCACCCCGGTAGAAGTCCAACTGTGTCACATGTAGGCCGAGATGTCAGCTCTCGATACAACACACTCAACATCTGCCTCACAGACGCTGTACGCTTATACTTTTCATTTACTTTGCTATTTACTCCCTACGTCACGCCTTATTTTGTGTGTATATTCCTCACACGAGCTCTGCATATAAGTTTATACACATAAAGAGCCATCCGAGTGCTTTATAGGCCGAAATAGAGAGCGTTTTTGTATTTCAATTACGCCGACTCCCTCCACCACTTCTCCAAGAATAGAATAGATATAAAAGGGAAAGCAGGAGATGGGGAAGTGGGGAGACAGGGAGAAGATAGATGGTTGATAGAAGGAGGCTAGTAAGAGCAAAGTCTCCGGGGCTTACCCAGGCAGGTGCTATGTGTTGTTTTGTATTTTGTTGTTGGAAGTCGATCTCGACTAACGACACTCTTCCATCTCGCCGAGTAAAAAAAAAAAAAAAAAAAAAAAAAAAAAAAACAAAACACTCTGGGACGGCTTGGCAGGACATGGGCCTCGGAGATGTGCACGCGGGGGACCCCCCCCCCAAAACACCCCAGACAACTCCGCGGCCCGCTCCTCCCGCCGCCCACCACAGGGTTCTTCATTTTGTTTTTGTATTTGATCTTCTTGTTCTTCTCTCCTTCTTTCTTCAGGCTTGACTTTGTTTTCTTTCGGTATTCTTTCTTCTTCTCTTCTTTCTTCTTATCTTGTTTTTGTTTTTTGTGTTTGTTGCTTGTCTTGATTTGGTTATAGTTTTTGGGGGGGGATTGGCTGTCACTGCCATGTACGCGCAGCCCCCCCCACACGCCTCGCACCCTCGCCACTGGCGGCTGCGTCATTCTCCAACCTCATCTCCAGCGTCCAACATATACCACAAGGAGGAAGGAATATGTATGAAAAATTAGTAAAGAAGTCTGAGCTTAAAGTGTTTTTTTTTTGTTTTGCTTTTATTTTTACCAAGATTGGACAGGGGAGAGGACTCCGTAGAGCGGAGGGACCTACAGTTGTTTCGGGTATCCAACCACGTATAGTTAGGGAAGGCCGAGCGGAACGGAGTGCAAATTAGTATAGTATAAAGTTTTGCACCATCGTAAAAAGGGTAGCTTAACCTCCGTATGCAGAGCGGTCCTTGTATTTAATGTGTCCTCGTCCGAACCCGGTAGGATAGTAGCAGTGAGTTGGGAGGGGGAGGGGGGGAGTGAGTGGACGAGTAATTGTCGGAGTAAAGTTTGTAGCAGCAAAAGGGGGAACAGAATACCTCCGGAAAGCGAAGGGGTCATTGGAATTAGGTGTGCCTCGTCCGAACTACACGGAGGATAGTGGCCACACTATTCCACTTACTCCCTTTACTTATTACTCCATCACCACTCAGTATTCACTCGCAACGGTTGGTGCCATTCGCGCCAGATAATTCAACTCCGACCCAACACACCAACAACTCCAATACGTATGGTGTTAAATGGATATATTGTACGGATGCGGATTTTTGTACTACCTTGACGTTGATGTAAATTTTCATCCAATTCTGTACAGGTTACTTTTTCGCTCCATATACGGCACTGGGCCCGGTAAATTTCAAAGCTCACGCATTCCCGAGGTTAAAAGGAGTCTGGATTCAAATCAGGATGGGGAGAGAGGTGGATGTAGGTGGTGTAAGTAACAGGGTACTAACCACGTTAGGTCTCGCGGGCCTCTTGTAGCTTCCTTATTTTCTTATGTTCTTATGTTGGCGCCAATCTGCGCGAGGCGTAAAAGCTCCGCCATACCATAGTAACATCACAGGGTGAGGACAGATCAGTTGATTTGTGGGATGTCTTATGGTATTCGATACTTAACAGTAAGTACTGCGGTTACATCAAGCTGATTGAATACTACCTAAACTTAGCTCTTATAACATTTGTCTTGGAAGACGCAATGAGTATTTTCATTGAATTTTTTTGAAAAAGTGCGTCTTATAAGCTGTAAAATACGTAGCCTTTCATCACCGGACATATTTGAAGTCCATCAGATTGAACGGTTTTCCTTTTCCAGCGATGAACAGTAAATGACTGTAAACTTGCCTCAATCGATGATTTTAATCTCTAAGACTCACGGTTGTACGCAATTGGTCCTTTATCTGATTTTTCACAAAAATGTATTACTGAATATCTCCATGTATTCATTGTCAGCCTCCCCCTTTGCCTTTCTCCATAAACGGTTTTGGGTTTGTGAAGTTTTTGCTGACCCAGAGACGATGCTTCTACGGCCTTGTCTTTGTGCCCTTATACAGTTGTAACTCACCTGGCCTAAAGAAATATTTCATCGATCATTCTTCGTCATCACTATTTCTTTTTTACAAAACCTTTCTTTGTGTTTTGTAGTGGTGCCCCCTGAGCACTGAATACAAGGAAGTGTCAGGTCCCTTCGCGGTTTCTTGTCGCTTGTCATGTGCGCTCCATCCAACCTGACACTGTTCCAGTTACATTACAACCGGGTTTTACTGCTAACATTTTCATGTACAAATTTTCATTGAAAGCTTGAAATGGAAATTTCTCTTGTATCAGTAATATACTAACAGCCTTTCCGAGTTCACCTTTTCTAATACCTATCGCATTTTAAAAGCTGCTGTACAGGATTCCTCCCAGTTTACAATAAATCATTATGGCAGTTATATATCCCTCTATCATTACTCCTATTGTACTAATTATTAATTGTGTTCTCTGTGCTGTGCTGTCACGAAAGCCCTCAATTTTTACCAATCATCATATCATTGGGGCATACTCTGGGGGGCGCGTTCGCCTCGCCCACCCCTACGACGCCGACTCCCTGGGGTCACACGGCGCGAGTCCCCCATGCGGGGCTCCTATCCAATACCAAGCGCGCACGACCAAGAACAGCAACTTGCCCAAGCACGAGCCTTGTAGGTGCCCCCTTGACCTCCTACCGCCGAATTGTCTCTTACAGATACAACCCGATGGAAAGGATCGTTTTCAGGTTGGCGTGCGCATGCCCCTATAGCCGAAGTTTGCGCTGACGACAATGCAGGTAATAAGGCCTCGCTCATCTCACGGTGCAATTGCTATTTGACAACGTAATCATCCCGCGATACCCCATGATTTCTGCGAAACACTTATCTACCAAAGGCATCGATTAGTCCTTTTTCAATTCGCTATTTAGCTCCTGGTCTCACAACATTAAGAGTAAGACAAGGGAAGGAGGTGGTTTTTGTGCTCATTAACAGTACAACCCGATGAAAGGATCGTTTCGGTACGTGCCGCATGCCCATATAGCCGAAGTTGGCGCTGACGGATTAACGTAAATCAGGTAATAGGCCTCGATTCAGTCTCACGGTGCATTGTGCTAATTTGACACTTAATCATCCAGCGCTACCCATGATTCTGCAGACAACTTATTACCAAAGGCATCGGATTATCTTTTCAAGTCGCTATTTGCGTTCCATGTCTCACAACCATATAGTAATACAGGGATCACAAGCGCCTGAAGATCCGGATCTTGTCTCCTGACTGCAACAAGTAAGCACCGACAACGCCAAATACTAAACGCCTTGCTGAGCGAGTCCAATAAACAACCCCGGTTGGCTATGCCCAATCTGCCGTAGACTTCTTGACGTGACCTGCGGTTCAGCTCATTTTGTATATTCACAACCACCTTACAAGGACATTGCAGCAACGCAACAGACCAGCGGTATGGTTTTAGGAAAAAGAGATCATGTGGCAAAAACTTAATAGCTTTTACACCAGAGTAATTCATCAACACACGAAAGAGATGGATGGGCTTATTGTGTATATTATTCTTAGAAAAGCATTTGATAAAGTTCCACATGATAGGCTACTTGAAATTGGAAATATAGGGGAATCAAAAGGGATGATCACGACAAACAACACATCCTTCTGTTTGGGTTGTCTTGTTTACTACACTAAATTAATATCTCTACCTAGTTCAAGATCCTAATACACTGTCATGGAACTATCACAGTATGCAAGATATGTGGTGAAAATAATAATGATTAATGACGGACTCTTAAAAAAATGAAGGTATAAATAACAGACCGCGAGTAATGGTTTTTAGGAAAAGAGATTCATGTGTGACAACTAATAACGCTTTTACACAAGAAGTAACTAAACAACACAAGAAAGAGATGATGGGCAGATTGTGTATATCTATACCTTAATAGGCATTTTGATAAAGAGGCTTACTTTGGAATTGGAAACATATAGGAGGAATCAAAGGGTTGATCAAACCTTGATGGAAGTTATCTCGAGGAAACGTGTAATGTAGGCCGAGATGTCAGCTCCGATACCACACACACATCTGCCAAACAAGCTGTACGTTATACTTTCATTACTTTGCTATTTATCCTACGTACGCCTTATTTGTGGTGTATATCCTCACAAGAGCTTCTGATATAAGTTTATACACATAAAGAGCCATCAGAGTGCTTTATAGGCGAAATATAGAGCGTTTTGTATTATCAATTACTCCAGACTCCCTCCACCACTTACTCCAAGAATAGAATAGAATATAAAGGGAAAAGCAGGAGATGGGGAAGTGGGGACAGGGAGAAGAATAGATGGGTGAGAGAAAGGAGGCTAGTAAGAGAAAAAGTCTCCGGGGCTTGACCAGGTGCTATGTGTGTTTGTTGTGTGTTGTGGAGTCGATCTCGACCTAACGACACTCTTTCTATCTCGCACGAGCAAACAGAAACCACTCTGGGACGGCTTGGCAGGACATGGGCCTCGGAAGATGGTGCCCGGACACACCCAAGACAAACTCCGCGCCCACCCCCGCCGCCCACCACAGGGTTCTTCAGTTTTGTTTTTGTTTTGATCTTCTTGTTCTTCTCTCTCTTTCTTTCTTCAGGCTTGACTTGTTTTCTTCGTTTTCTTTCTTCTTCTCTTCTTTCTTATTCTTGTTTTTGTGTTTTGTTGTTTGTTGCTTGTCTTGATTTGGGTTATAGTTTTTGCTTGTTCTGTCACTGCATGTACGCGCGCACACCCCAAACGCCTCGGCACCCCGCACGGGCGGCTGGCGTCATTCTCCACCTCATCTCCCGCGTCCAACATATACCACAAGGAGGAAGGAATATGTGAAAAATTTAGTGAAAGAAGTCTGAGATTAAAAGTGTTTTTTTGTTTTGCTTTATTTTTACCAAAGATTGGACAGGGGAAGAAGGACTCCGTAGAGCGGAGGGACCTACAGTTTTTCGTGGGATCCGAACCACGGATAGTGAGGGGAAGGCGAGCGGAACGGAGTGGATTGTAAGAGTATAAAGTTTTGCACCAGCGTAAAAAAGGGTAAGATTACCTCCGTTATAGCAGAGAGGTCATTTGGGTTTAATGTGGCCTCGTCCGAACCACGGTAGGATAGTAGCAGTGAGTTAGAGGAGGGGGAGGGGGGGGGGAGTGGAACGGAGTAGATTGTAGGAGTAAAAAAGTTTTGTAGCAGCATAAAAGGGGGAACAGAATACCTCCGTAAAGCGAAGGGGTCATTGGAATTAGTGTGGCCTCGTCCGAACCACGGAAGGATAGTGGCCACACTAATTCCAATGAACTCCATTTACTCCATCACCCACCCCAGTAGTCACTCGCAAGCGGTTGGTGCCATTCGCGCCAGATATTTCAACTCCCGACCAAAACCCAAACCAAAAACCCCAATACGAGGGGTTAAAAAATTAGATATTTTGTGGGGGATGGGATTTTTACTCCCTTTGACGTTGAGAAATTTTTCACCAATTTCTGTAAAGGTTACTTTTTCGCTCACTATACTGCACGGGGGGCCCCGGGAAAAATTTTAAAAAGCCCCCACGCAGTTCCCGGGTTAAAAAGGAGTCTGGAAAATTTCAGGAGGGGAAAGAGAGGTGGATGTAGGTGGTGTTTTAAGTAACAGGAACTACCACGTGTGGGTCTCGGGGGCCTCTTGTAGCCCCTTTTTTTTATTTTTTTTTATGTTGGCCCCAAATCTCCCGAGGGGGGAAAAGCTCCCCCCAATACCTAGTAAACATCCAGGGGGGGGACAGATCAGTTTTTTTGAATGTCTTTTTGGTATTCAAAAATACTTTTAAACAGGTAATTACTGGGGTTTACATAATGGGCTGAATTAAATACCCAAACCAAAAAATTAAGCTTTAAACTTTTGGTTTGGAAAGGGAACGATGAGTTTTTTTCATGGTTTTTTTTTGGGGGAAAAAGTGGTCTTAAAGTGAAAAAATACGGTACCCTTTTTTAAACACCGGCATTTTAAAGTTCACCCAGATGCCCCCGGTTTTTTTTCCAGAGAATGAAACAGTAAGGACTTTTAAACTTGCCTAAAAGAGTTTTTAATATCTAAAAAATTCACGTTTTTACGAAATTTGGTCTTTTATTGTTTTTCAAAAAATGGACTGAAATCTCCATGTTTTTTCATTGTCCAGCCCCCTTTTGCCTTTCTGCCATAAGGGTTTGGGGGTTGTGAAGTTTTGCGCCCCAAAAAAGTGTTCGGGGGCCCTTGTCTTTGGCCCTTATACATTTATATCCTGGCCCCCAAAAAAAATTTCATGGGATCATTCTTCGGTAAATAAATATTTTTTTTTTAAAAAAACCCTTTCTTGTTTTTGGTAGTGTCCCCCCTAAAAGGAAATGAATAAAAGGAAGTGTCAGGCCCATTCGCGGTTTTTTTCGCTTGTCATGTGCGCTCCTTTAAACCTGACACTATTCCCATTTACATAAAACCAAGGTTTTACTGCTAATTTTTCTTGAAAAATTTTTCCCTTTGAAGTTTAAAAAAGGAAATTTCTTTTGTACCCAATTTATACTACTAAACACCCTTTTCCGATTTCCCCTTTCTAATCCCTTTGCATTTAAAAGCTGCTGAGGTTTCCCTACCGTTTTTTTTAAACCCTTAGGACTTACCCCTTTTTCTTTAACCCCTATTGTACAAAATTATATTGGATTCCTCTGGCTGTGCTGTCAAGAAAGCCCTCAATTTTTTATAAAATCAATCAATAAATTGGGGGCATACGGGGGGGGCGGTCGCCTCGCCCACCCTACGACCCCACCCCGGGGGTCCCCACGCGCGACCCCATGCAGGCCCCTTTTCCCCAAATTTCCCAAGCAGCTCACGACAAGAAAAATCAACTTGCCCCAAACTACGAGCCTTTTAGGTGCCCCCTTTTACCTCCTAAAAGCCGAATTTTCTCTACAGATACAACCGATGGAAAGGATCGGTTTCAGGGTTTGCGTTTCCGCATGCCCATATAGCCGAAGGGCGTTACGGGGCTATGCAGGTAATAGGGCCCCGATCAGTCTCACGGTTTTTCAATGGGTAATTTGAAACGTAAAACATACCAGCGAACCCCATGATTTGCGAAAAACACTTTTACCAAAGGATCGATTAGCTTTTTTAAAATTTGCTATTTAGGTCCATGTCTCACAACCATAGAGTAAGACAGGGATCACAAGCGCCTTGAAGATCCGGATCTTTGTCCTCCTGCACAGTAGTACCGACAACGCCAATACTCCTGCTGAGCGAGTCCATAACACGGTGGGCTATGCCAATCTGCCGTAAGACTTCTTGACGTGACCTGCGGTATCAGCTCAATTTGTATAGGCACCTTAAAAGGAACATTGGCAGCAACGCAACAGACCAGCGGTATGGTTTTAGGAAAAAGAGATCATGTGTGAACAACTTAATAAGCTTTTACACAAGAGTAATTCATACAACACAAGAAAGAGATGGATGGGCTTATTGTGTATATTTATATCTTAGAAAAGCATTTGATAAAGTTCCACATGAGAGGCTACTTTGAAAATTGGAAAATATAGGGGGAATCAAAGGGATGATCACACACACACATCCTGCTGTTTGGTTGATACTTGGTTATACATACAATAATTATAATCTCTACCTATTCAAGATCCTAATACACTGTCATTGACTAGCACAGTATGCAAGATATGTGAGAAAATAATAATGAAGTAATGGACGGAATACTTAGAAAATGAAGGTATAATAACAGACCGGCAGTATGGTTTTAGGAAAAGGAGATCATGTGTGACCAACTTAATAAGCTTTTACACAAGAGTAACTAATACAACACAAGAAAGAGATGGATGGGCAGATTGTGTATATCTATACCTTAATAAGGCATTTGATAAAGAGGCTACTTTGGAAATTGGAAAATATAGGAGGAATCAAAGGGATGATCAAAACCTGGATGGAAAGTTATCTCAGAGGAAGAGAAATGAGAACAGAAGTAAAGGATGAAAAATCTGAATGGAGAAAGGTATTTAGTGGGGGTACCACAAGGATCAGTGTTGGCACCAATTATGTTCATGATTTATGTCAATGACATGACTGATGAAATAAAAAGTTATATTAGTTTGTTTGCGGATGATGCAAAACTATTATGAGAAATAAAAAACTAAAGATTGTGAAACACTACAAAATGACCTGAACAAGATCTACGAATGGAGCAGAAGATGGGAAATGGAATTTAATGTGAATAAGTGTCATGTGATGGAAATTAGAAAAAGCGAAAAGATATAAATGGCCATAGGCCATATAAAATAGGAAATTAAGTAATTACAAAGGTTCATGAAGAAAAGGACTTGGGAGTGATAATGCAGAATAACCTACAACCAGAAAAACATACAAATATAATATTTGGAGATACATACAGGATGTTAAATAATAGAGTGGCATTTCATTACATGGACACAAATATGATGAGAATGATAATTACTACAATGATCTGACCAAAAATGGAATATGCTGCCATTGTATCAATCATTGGGGGCATACGCCGGGGGGCGCGTCGCCTCGCCCACCCTACGACGCCACTCCCGGTGGTCACCACGCGCGAGTTCCCATGCATGCTCCTTTCCCATACCAAGCAACTCTCGACAAGAAACATCAACTTGCCCCAGCCACGAGCCTTGTGGGCGCCCCCTTGGCCTCCTCCACGCCAGATTGTCTCTTACAGATACAACCCGATGGGAAGGATCGGTTTCAGGGTAGCGTGCCACATGCCCATATAGCCGGAGTTGGCGCTGACGGACTATGCAGGTAATAGGCCTCGATTCAGTCTCACGGTGCAATCGCTGATTTGACACGTAATCATCCCAGCGATACCCCATGATTCTGCGAAGACACTTATTACCAAAGGCATTGATTCGTCTCTTCAAATCACTATTTAGTGTCCATGTCTCACAACCATAGAGTAAGACAGGGATCACAAGCGACTTGAAGATCCGGATCTTTGTCCTTCTGCACAGGTACCGACAACGCCAAATACTCCCGCTGAGCGAGTCCATAACACCGTGGGCTATGCCAATCCGCCGTAAGACTTCTTGACGTGACCCGCCGTCATTATGGACTGCGCTACCAAGGTATGTAAAACTTTCCAAGATCTCAATGTCCTCGCCACACGCATGAACAGACTGTACTGCTTCATCTAGTAAGTCTCCAAACACCTGCACCTTGGTCTTGAGCCAGGAGACCAAGTCCCAAAGGCTTTGCCTCCTCGTGCAACGCCTCGAGAGCCATCACCAGGACCTCCAGCGACTCAGCAAAGATTACTGCATCATCGGCAAAAACAAGATCAATGATCTTGGTGTTGCCGACGGATGCTCCACAATCACTTTGATCTACAACCTTGTCCAATACCCAGTCCATACAAGCGTTGAAAAGTGATGGGGCAAGGACGCACCCTTGCCTCACTCCTGTATTCACAGGAAAGAAGCTGGATACACCTGCCCCACACTTCACAGCACTCTCAGTCCCAAAATACAGACCAGTTATCAAACCAATAGTCCTTGCAGGAATCCCTCGAAGTCGCAGAAGATCCCAAAGTGACTCACTATGCACTGAGTCAAACGCCTTTTTGAGATCAACATAGGCTGCTAGCACCCCCTGTCGAAACTCACGTCGGCGTTCCACCAGGACACGAAGCGCTAGGATAGGTTGTTGACTTACCAGGCATGAACCCAGACTGTATATATATATATATATATATATATATATATATATATATATATATATATATATATATATATATATATATATATATATATACACAAACCTCATTTCCCGGATATCGGATTTGCCGGACAAAATCCGAGGTCCGGGGATATGTCAGAGTCCCGGACAATTTTTTTTTTCTTATTTCTACACGTGAAATGCCTGGTCCTGTTCG
>JACEEZ010005541.1:10000-32500 GCA_016584305.1 Chionoecetes opilio | reverse complement strand
GGAAGGCTTAGAGGGAAGAGAAGCTTATGTCGTAGTGATGAGAGGAAGAACAATTCAGTATAGGACGAAGAGGAGGAATAAGGAACATAGGAAAAAGAGTTGTCATAAGTACCATAGGACAAGGAGGAAGTGTAAAGGAACAAATATAAGGAACAATAATAAAGGAACAAAGGAGAAAAGAAGGTTAACATTATAAACATTAATCTTCGAATAAAAATATCAACCTCTTTGCGTGAGTTGTGATATTCTACAGATCTTTACTGGTAATAATGTCCATATATATACCACCACAAACCCCAGATACATCTCATTTTCACACACACACACACACACACACACACACACACACACACACACACACACACACACACACACACACACACACACACAGACACACACACACACACACACACACACACACACACACACACACACACACACACACACACACATCAAAATTCTTAATAACTGGTGAGCGAAATTAAGTATAGCTTAACAACCCAGTCTTGTGGTGGCTATACTCAGTCCGGAAAATAGTGGAGCTGGCGGGAAAAAAAAACCACAGCAATGGTAAATAAATCCCAATACAGAGAAAATAGCAGGGGCAAAATATTAAGAGCATAAATAAACCAAGGAAAGAGGTAAAGAGAAAACACCATTGAATTTTCATGATCATAATGAGAAGATTTTTGCCCCTTTTTCCCCAAATTAAGTTCAAAAAAATCGGGAAGGTGTGAAGGTTAAAGGGGTTTAAAAAGGGGAAAATACAGGGGAAAATGAATTTTTTGTGTTCTGCCTCTTCTTTTGACAATTAGGTATCGATGTAATGATGGAAAACACGAAAAGGAACAGGGTGGGGGTGGATAAAGATGGGAGGGGGGGGAGCAGGCAAAGAAACTGACGGGAATGAAAAAAAATGAAAGAGGATGAAAAAGATGAAATGAGAAAAGATGAAAAGGGGCAAAGGGGGGAAAGAGAAGAATCTTTTAAGTTGACAAATAAAAACACGAATATTGAAAAATTAATAAAAATGGCGATAGTTATTTGATAGAGATGAATTAAAGTCGTGAGCGGAAGAGGTAGGGGTAATATCAGTGAAAACAAAAGAAAATAAAAAAAAAATCCCAAAAAAAACTAGAGATGAACAAAATGAAGGGTATACCAGGATGAGGACTAGAGCCTGGGGAAATGAAAATCAAGTCGCTCGTCATCTACCTCTCTCCCTGCCCCTTTTCCCTGTGACGGGCTAATTAAACGTAACTATAGCCCTGTCCCTGTGAAATGACCTGGGTAACACACACACACACACACACACGCACACGCACACGCACACGACACGACACGCACACGCACACCCAAAAAGCCACGCAACCACAACACACACACACACACACACCACACAGAGAGAGGAGGAGAGAGACGTATTTTTTAAAACTTTGTAATAAAATTTTGTAAGATAAAAAATGTCGAGGAGAATTAAGCTACCAATTAAAGGAAAGAACACAAAACAAAAAAAAATTTAAATAGCGCAAGGGGGATTGTGGGGAAAATTAAAAAAGAAACAAAGAATTAGAGAAAAAGTACACGCATCAGAAGCCCTAAAAATTATGCCAACAAATGCAGAAAAAGAAAAGAAAATGAAAACATAAAAAATAAGTTTAAGAAAAGACAAAGCAAAAGGGAAAAAGGGGGAAAAGGGGGAAAATATAAAGAAAAAACTCAGGGTAGAATTTTTTGAAAAAAAGCGGGAAGGACCCGAAATCGAAGAAGGGAGAAAAAAAAAAAAGAGAAAAAAAGAAAATTGAAGGAGTAAAAAAGCATCGTTCTTAATTAGAATCCCTTTGGTCGCATTTTGTCCCCGGGAAAAGGGAAAAAACACCCCGTTTGGATGGCTGGGTGCGCAGGAAGATCGAGACTCGGCAGGTGAGCATTAAATGGTCGCACCTTCCTCCCCTTTAAATTTCCTTGTCGCCTAATGAAGGCAGGTAGAGGCGGTGAATTACAGGTGGGAGGAGAGAAGAGAAAGGGGAGAAAAGAGAGAGAGAGAGAAAAGAGAGGAAAGAGGAGGAAGAGAGAGAAGGGGCTTTACCTATTTTAAAGATAACTAAATCGAGGAAAGGAAGAATATTAATCATGTTTTTTGCGTTCCATGTTTATTTGTATTTATCTTTTTGTATTTTTAGAAAGGGAAGGAAAAACGAAGAAGGGAATGGGGGGGGGGGGGAGAGAGAAGAGAGAGAGAGAAGGGGGAGAGAAGAGAGAGAAGGGGAGAAGAGAGAGAGAGAGAGAGAGAACGAAATATAGGGAGATAATAGAAAAAAGGTAAGTGACAGGAAGAGTCAAATAGTAATATGAAAACTGGTGAGATTTTGACATGGTATGAAAAAATGCGAACAAATGGACAAATAAGAAAGAAGGGGAAGGGAGGGAACAGAGGTGAGGAAGATAGCAAAAAAGTCAATAAATGGGGGAGAGATAAGAAGTATGGGCAAGAACGGAAATGTGAAGAGAGGGTCAAGGAAGAATAATGAAATAAGGTAATTAAAAAAAACAAAAGATAAAGGAAATAAGAGAGAGAAAAAAATTTTAATGTTGAATATGATAATGATAATAACTACGGAAGATTAAAATTTTTAAAGAAAGAAGACAAAAAAGAGAAAACACGAAATGAAAAAAAACGGAAAAATTAGACAGGAAGGAAATATATTCAGAAACGTAATGACTATGATGAAATGATAACAGGAATAAAGATAATAATGATAATAATGATGATAATGAAAAAATGATGATAAAATAGTGATAACATTTAAAAAAATAATAGTCCGCTATACTATATCTCAAACTAGTAAAACAGTAAAAAAAAAGAAGAGAGAAATTAGAAGGATAAGATAAATACTTTGATCCTACTAGACATTTGCAAGTACCCCCTACAAGGTTATTGGGCTATACAAAGCGTCACCGCCGGAAATTGGTGGACTCGAACCGCTGACCGAATGCAGGGACCTAACAGCAAGCTCAGACTTACCCAAACCCTTAGAAGGTTGATGGCGTATTGCGGTTGATTTCACGCAAGCTACGACTCTTAGAAAGGGAAGAGAAGGAGGAAAGGGGGAGAGGAAGAAGAGGAAAAGGGGGGGCAGGGGGTGGAGGGGAAAAAGGAAGCGAGGAAGGCGAGGGGGAAAGCAGGAAAAAGGAGAGGAGATCTTCTCCCGGGGAAAAGAGAAGGGAAGGAAAATGAGACCATTTTTTTCGATGAAAAATTTTCGAAGAGGAAATTTTTCCCCAGAAAAAATAGGGGAAAGCGACGAAAAAAAAGGGGGTGGAGAAGAGATAGTGATGAGGCTTAGAATGATAGGATAAGAAAAACAGGAAGGATTTAAACGAAGAATAAGAACGTAAAAAAAGAGGAGGTTATAACGAAAAAAAGGGAAAAGAGGGGGAAGAGGGGGAAAATTTTGGGGGGAGGAGGAAGAAGAGGGGAGGTTTGAGGTAATGATAAGAAAACTAACAGGATTTAAATATACAGAACTGAATGAAAAGAAAGAATAGGAATTTAATGATAAGGGAAAATAAAGCATAGGTGGTATATATTTACACAGATGGCAGGGAAAGGGGAGAGGGAAGGATGGGAGGGGGAGGGGCAGAGGGAGGGGGAGGGGGAGAGAGATAGCAGCAGCGGGCAGGAAAGATGCGCAGAACGATTCAAAAGTCGCCAAAAACCACACGAAAAAAGTCAGAAATATTCACTTAAATTATGAGAGGAGTGTTACAGCTGCATCAATAACTTCACTCCTATTTCATCATGTTGTTCCTTCCTTATTATCGTGAAATCAGGTGTTTAATAGGCGATACTTAAGTTTGTTTGGTCAAGGTAACTGGCACCTCACAAATCACGTCGCGCATTGTCACGTGATGTCCCGTCTCCCCCGCTCTGCCCGGCGTGAGGCAAGGGGCAGAGGTTGTGTGTGACGCGGTGTAGTTCTTCGTAATTTGTGACGCATCCTGTGGGTTGTAGTGACGGTGCCGCTGCGTGGAGGTGCCTGAAAGTCTTGTCTTTCCCCTGCTGGAGCGTCAAGTCCGCAAGGTTAGTGTGAGGCGAGTGAGGGCGGTGTGAAATGAGGTGTGTGTGTGTGTGTGTGTGTATAGGTGTGAGGTAGTGGTGTGTGTTGAGTGAGTGATTCGAGGATTCTGTTTGTGCTTCGAAGCTGCATTAATGGTGGTTCAAATAGATAGGGAGAAAGGAAAGTGTGGCGAGTTAGGTGGGTGTAGGTTTGGTGTTAATGTGTTCCCTTTTTGTTTCATGTGTACAAACTCATGCAGGGAAATATACGACATAATGTGGAAATATGAAAGCTCGTCTATACAAATAATGTAGATTTGAGTTTATACGAAGTGGGATAAGATAATTAATATGTTGTAGCAATTACGGCATAGGAGAATAAGATACATGCAGACAGACAGATGGGAGAAAGAGACAAGAGAAAGACAGACAGGATTTAGTAAGACAATGCGTATGATTAAATGAAATAGCAAGTTTTTTTTAGGTTAGTTTATTTACATCTCTTACAAAAAACAAACTTATTGTACCTTATCCTATACCTTAAGTAAACTTACATTACATCTTTTATACTAAGCCTTACATCTTATATATTTAGAAGAGATGAGCGGGCAAGACCAGCCCGCCGGCTGGAGTCACAAGCGGACTTTCTGTGAGCGAGGCTCGTACCTCGCTCCATGTTCCGCTGTGTAGTGCGTGGTTCGCCTTCAGGCGGGGGGTAGGGTCGCTTGCGCGCCACTACCCACAGCTGAGGCAGGTCTCTAGTGCCCGCCGAAGCGCAGGCTGCCCTATCGTCCTCGTCTTCCTCTTGGCCGCCGATCTCTAACCTCAGCTGAGCGTGGCTGGGCCAGGACGCAGGTAGTGCTTTAGTGGGTGTCGTCGAGGTGGCCACAGTGGTCCACTGCCGACTCTCAAAATCGTCCCCAGCTCCTCCAGGGTGCGATGCCAAGCCGGAGTCGGTGTAGCTTGACCTCCGTCTACCCTGGAAAAGCTGCGGGCGGGAGTCATGGTCGGTAGGGCGGTGTGCTTTGGCATACCAGGCCGCTGCCGCGATGAACGCTCCTCCATCTCCCGGTGTTTGCTGCTCGGTGCTGTTGGCGGGCAGCACGTCTGCATCGTTACCCTTTGGCCTGTTGTATGCTGGGCAGAACGACGGCGGTGACTGTAGGCCACCTGGTGACTGTGCGGGCCGCCTCATCAGCAGCCTGGTTCCCCAGCAGCCCAACGTGGCTGGGCACCCAGTTGAACCGCACGTGACGCCCCTGCGCGGCGATTCTTTGGACGAGGCCCAGGATAGTGGTGGTGAGCCGCACGTTGTCCGCTGGTGGGCTCAGCTGCTGCAGGACCTGTAAGGCAGACCTGGAGTCTGAGTGGACGACCACCATCTCCTCCCGACGGTGGCAGGCGTGCTCCAGGGCGTGCTGGATTGGCACCAGCTCCGTCTGCAGTGTGAAGCAGTGGTCGGGCGTCCTCCAGGACAGCACCTCCTGCCCTGTGACCACCGCCGCGCCCGTCGTGCCTCTCTCAGGGTCAACTGAGCCGTCCGTGTAGTAGACGGCGCTGCCTGGGACGTTGGCCTCTGCAATCCCCCTCAGTGCGTGCTGCCGCAGCTTCGCCCGGGTGCACAGCGCCTTACTGGCCGGCAGGGCGGTGATGACGACTTCCACTGTCGGGGCTTGCCACGGAGGAGGAGCGACGTAGAAGGCGGCAGGACGATCGGGTCCTTCCTGCAGTAGCTGGTCGAGGTCGAGCAGGTGGTTGGCGGCTTCGGCCACCCTCCGTAGCCAGGCGTTGCCAGCTGACAGGTCATGCCCTTGTGGCAAGACCGTGCTCAGCTTTGTCCGTGCTGCAGACTCTCTCACCTGGTGGAGGATCTTGGCCACCCGATAGGCCACAATCTGCTGAGTCCTGGTTATCAGGGGCACCAGCCGGGCCTCACTCTGCATGACGCAGCCGCTGGTCCAGCGTGGCGCCCCCAGTATGGTCCTCATGGCCTGGTTTTGGATGACCTCGATCCTCTTCTGTTGGGTTGGGGACAGCGCGATGAGCACCGGCGCGCTGTAATTCACAAGCGCGCGGACGGCTTGCACATAGAAGAGTCGCAGCACTGAGTACGAGGCTCCGGGGTGTGTCCTCGTCATGGCCCTCATAACATTGACCCTCGCCTGATCTCTCCCTCAGGATACTTGTACTAGTGTAAGTCAGACCCTAATCCAGTTAGTGTTTCTCAAACTTCACTGACGCGGCGCACTAGATTATATCTTGGCTTATCGCGGCGCAGCAGCTATATATATATATATATTATTATATATATATATATTATATATATATTCTATTATATATTCTATATATATATATATATATATTATTATATATATAATATCTATATATATATATCTAATATATATACATATATATATATTATATATATATATACATATATATATACTATATAATTATATCATATATATATATCTATATATATAATATATATATATATATAATATTATTATATATATATATTATATATATATATATTATATATATATATTATTATTTATATATACTATATCTATATATATAGTACGCTAATATATATATATATATTATCTCTATATATATATATATATTATGTGTATATATCTATATTATATATATATTATGTGTATCTATATATTATGTGTACTATTATATATATATTTCTATGTGTATATCTATATATATTTGTGTATAATTATATTATTATTATTATTTATTTGTATATTATATATTCTACTGTGTGTCATATCTATATTATTATTATCATTTATATATATATCTTATATATATCATCATCTTATTCATATACTATATATTATATATATATCTATATCTATATTATACAGGATGGACATAAGGAAATAATGTGTAAATAAACTACTATGTTACAACAATAATATACCTGATCAGTGGAACACGTGTGCCTGCCTGGAGTTGCATATCCGCTCTATGTTAGGAGGGACAGTTGACAGACACACTCTCATTTCCTCTTCAACAGCCAGCAATTTATTCCTTTTCTTAGTTTATATATTTGTGAGGGCTGAGAATCCCAGTTCACACAGATATGAGGTTGAAAATTGCAAGAGTATTTTCTGGGCCCTTTTAGATATATGTGGGTGTTCGTTTTCCATTTGAATCCAGAAGCTTTCTAATGTCATATCCAGATATTGGAGTTTTAGTGTGCGGTCATTACGGATGTTGATTAGTTCCACTTCTTCAAGGATGTGGCTTGCTCAAGGGATCGTGAACGAATGGATTTCTCAGCCAGTCATAACTTTCAACAGATATATTTGGGAAATATTTTTCTATGTTCCTTCCTAGGCTTCCAAGGTGCTGCTTAATGAGTGGAAAAATGTCTGTATATTTAGCTTCAGCAGTCTTTTGAAACATGTCAATCTTGTCTTCACTCACCCTTTCATTCCAGAGCCTAATTTTTTCTACCAAGGCTTTTATTTTGTCAGAAGATGTTACCATATTTTCATTTCTTCCTTGCATACTTGCATTAACCTTGTTCAGATGTTCAAATATGTCTGCCAAGTAGCATTATTTTGCACTCCAAATTTCATCAGCAAGTATTTCGCAGAATTCAGTTTTCTCCTCAAGGGTAAAGAAAAGGAGCATTTCCTCTCTCAGTTCATGCACCCGGGATAACACTTTGCCTCTTGATAACCACCGGACTTCTGTGTGGAGGAGAAGACCTTCGTGAGGAGATCCCATTTCTTCATAAAGCATGGAAAATAGTCTTGACTGCTTTGGTCTGCTTTTAAGAAAGTTTACCATTTTCACAACATCATCCAGAACAAACTTTAATTCTTGTCCGAGTGTTTTAGCAATAAGAGCTTCACGGTGCAAAAAACAATGGGTAGTAATCAAATCTGGGTTCTCCTTCTTGACTAAGGACACAAAACCTTTTACCGATCCCACCATGGATGGACAGCCATCTGTACAAACTCCTACACATAATTTCCATGACAAGTCCTTTTCTTTCAAGTATTCTGTCATTGTAGAAAATATCTCCTGTCCTGTGGTTTGCACCAGTTCTTTGCAGCATAAGAAATGTTCAGCTATTTTGTTATCAGCAACATAACGGATAAACACTAACTGGTAACTGAGGTTTTCCTCCAATGTCTGTTGATTCATCCGCTTGTAAAGCATACATTTTACCTTTCACGAGTTCACACACACTTTTTTCAATATCAGATCACATGTCCTTGATTCGTCTACCAATCACAGGGTGGCAAGGTTGGTAGAGACGTGTGTTCGCAATGTGCAGCGTCCCTGTGCATTCTGGTCAGCGGTTCGAGTCCGCCTAGTTCGTGCTGACGTGGCGGCGCTTTGTATAGTCAATAACCTTTGTAGTTGGTACTTGCAAAGTGTCTAGATAGGATGAAAATCTTATCTTATCTGTCTACCAATCATGTCGTCTGAGAGGGGAATTTTTTTCACTTCCTTTTCAGCTTCATCCCCATACAATGTTTTCACCACAGCACAGCAAGCTGGAAGAAAGTATGACTCTGCAATTGAATGGGGATTCATTTGTTTTGCTGTATGCTCTGCCACTAAATAGCTTGTTTTCTGTGCCTTTTCTGCCACCTTCACCTTTTCCTCAAACCCAAGCCTTTGTTGTTTGTTATCTTTCAAGAATCTTTTAAAGTAATTTATAGGCTTCTGAGAGAGGTGACTATGTTTTGTTGCTAACTGTCTCTTCATTTTCATAGGAGTCATAGCTTCATTTGATAGCTCAATGCCGCAAACAACACATTTTGGCTTTGGACCATTTTCATCATCACAGCAAGTGACCCCAAGTCCAAGATAACTGTCGTTACACAGGCGAAATGACTTACTGCGGTTACTTTTGCTGGTACGTGTTTTGACCACGCTCAGACCTGGATGACAAAACTCACTTTCATCTGTCACTTCTCTTTGCCCGCTCGGACCCACAGTGTGCTCGGACCTACACGACTACGGTCACTTTCAACTGTCACTTCACTTTGCCAGCACGGACCTGTACGACTATGCTCATTTTCAACTGTCACTTCACTTTTTTCACTTTCCACACTAGGGTCTGGACGAAAGGACTCACTTGCAACAGTTATTACTGTTACTTCGCCTTCGGTGCCTTCGACACATTTACGTTTTGATTCATGATCAACTGCGACTTCACCGCTATTGCCTTCAGTACAGTTTCGCTTTTTAATGAGGTATTTATCCATTTTTTAAGCTTGGACCTCATTAACACCACAACAGCGATACTTACTGAGGCTCACGGCTACACTGACCACGGGAGGTGCCTACCCAACGCTCTGCCTACGTGTGTTGCCAAATTATACATGTTATTTATCGATCGGGGTTCACGTAAATCACGTCAAACAGTCAAACTTGCATAAAGCCTACTGATATACGTATGCATGAGTTTCTATTCATCATCCTTTTTCCTTTTATATGTCGCTAAAAACGATTCATATGAACGCGTGATAAAACTAGTAAGTTGGTAACTCAGTAAAACCAGCAGGCTGCGGCTCAGACTGGTACAGTACGTGTACAGTACTCGTTCAACACGTATTGTGGTGGAAGCGGGAAGTATTTTTTTTAAGCATGAATAACTTATTTATTTATTCTCTATTTCTTACTTTATCCATCTATCCAAAGTACTTATAATATTATTAAAAGGACCTTGCATCTACCTGCCTAGTTACATATTAATTAACACATTCATTTACGATTTTCCATCTTCAATATAAAAAACAAAAACTGCCACCTCTAAGCGCAAAATACTTTTATCTATGAAAAATTACGCGGCGCGCCTAGGGGATTCCCACGGGGCACAAGTGCGCCGCGGCGCACAGTTTGAGAATCACTGCCCTAATCTATCCACACCCCGAGGTACTGGTAGGCGCGGGTCCAGGCCAGTCTGACGTCCTGCACCAGCAAGTGACAATCCGGGGTGGCGGCCTTGATGGTCATGGCCTTGGACTTCTCAGCTGAGATCTTCAGGCCCAGCTCTCTGCATTTTTCATTGACAAGGTCAAGTGCCTGCTGGGCCCTAACGATCCTGTCATCTCGACCTGTGATAACCAGAACGAGGTCATCGGCGTAGCTGAGAAGTGCCACGCCCTACCGGAACGGCAGGCTGACCAGCTGCTCCATTAGCAGGTTGAAAGCAGAGAGAGAGGGAGGGAAAAAAAATCAACATTGCACCGAATAGGAAATAGAAAAGAAGGAAAATGAAGGAAACATGATACAAAACTAGAAAATATATATGATTCAAATATGAGAGAGAGAGATAGAGAGGGGAAAATGAAGTATACAATAACTGCTGAAATACAGAGAGGAAGTGAGTGAACAAAATGAATGGGACAAAATAAACACAAGAATAAAGCATAAAGGAAACAAGGGTGGACGTGCAGGAGAGAGAGAGAGAGAGAGAGAGAGAGAGAGAGAGAGAGAGAGAGAGAGAGAGAGAGAGAGAGAGAGAGAGGGGTGAGGTGAGTAAAAACGAGTAAAAATGGTGTGATGCCATCCATTACAAACAAATGATACCATTTTTCCTCTCTCTCTCTCTCTCTCTCTCTCTCTCTCTCGTCTTTCATCACTTTTTGTCCATTCTTGTCGTCCTTTGTTTATTCTTTAGTCGTTTCTCCCTTTCATTACCTTCGCCAACGAAGTTGGAGGGAGGTTATGTTTTTACCCCGATCTGTCTGTCTGTTTGTTTGTTTTTGTTTGTTTGTTAGTGTACAGGATTTCTCGAAAAGTTACAAATAGATTTGGACCAAACTTGGTATATCAAATCTATTTGGTATAAGAAAGAACTGATTTAATTTTTGATGAAATCAAATCACAACTGTTGCCATGTCAACCAATTGGTGAAATATTCGGGCGGAGGTATGCGCTCTACTAAGTGCCCCCCCCCCCCCCCCCCCCCCCCCCCCCCCCCCCCACACCTAGTTCGCTTCTGCTATTATTGTTGTAGTTATTGTTCTGTTCTCTCTCGTCTCTTCTCTTCGTTGTGTTCCCCTTTATGGCTACACCTTTGTCATGCTTCCAGATATTACCTGAAAATTTGCCTTTGATGCAGTTCGTCTATTTATCTTTCTATTCATTTATGTTTCTTTTTTATCCCCATATTTTGCATTTTACTTTATTTTGCATTCTTGTAATCTTATAATTTACTTTTTTTCAATAAAATGGTCTTTGGTATTTTTTTTTTTTTTTTTTTAGTTTTTGTATTATTTTTCCTTTAGCTTCCTTACTTCTTTCTTTGTTTACTCTCATCTCTTCTTTATTTTCTGTAGGTACGTCTGTCTGTTTATTTTGTCTATTCCTCTATATGTCTGTCTGTCTGTGTGGAAATCAGTTTGTCTTTATTTGTCTGTGTCAATCTCTCTCTCTCTCTCTCTCTCTCTCTCTCTCTCCTCTCTCTCTCTCTCTCTCTCTCTCTCTCTCTCTCTCTCTCTCTCTCCTCTCTCTCTCTCTCTCTCTCTCTCTCTCTCTCTCTCACCACCCGTTCCATCATATAGTAGGCGTCAAAAGGATCGTAAATCCTATCATTTAAAAACCTAACCAATAAATTCTGATAATCGCCTATGAATGGGATTAGAGCGAAATTTGACTAATGTGATAGATGCATTTTTGCTTACATTTTTTCTTTTCATATAGTTTTTTTCGGTTGATATTTGAAAGAACGTATTTTTTTTGCACTTTCACTATTTGATTACATGATATTGGATGAAGGTGGTGGAGGAGGAAGAAGGAGAAAAGGAGGCGGAATACAAACAAAAATGGAGATACGGAAAATTGAGGTATTGTGGAAAAGGAATATCTGCAAATGTTTCTTATATATATATTTTTTCTTATTTCCATCATGCCTTCTTACACGTATTTTCTGCATTTCTCCACATTCCCTGGTTCCTCTTTTCGTCTTATCTCATCTCCTGAAGCACTCCTCCTCCTCCTCCTCCTCCTCCTCCTCCTCCTCCTCCTCCTCCTCCTCCTCCTCCTCCTCCTCCTCCTCCTCCCCTCCTCCTCCTCCTCCTCCTCCTCCTCCTCCTCCTCCTCTGCTCCTCCTGCTTCGATGTTGACAATTCGCACAGAAAATTTGTGTGTTGGCACACGGCCCACATGAGTGCGTGTTATTCACCCATGGTCTAGTCCACGTGAGTCGGACTCGCGATCGACAGTTCCACCGCTTGGAGCTCATTATTACCAATCTTTGGGAAATGCTGGGACCTCACACACCCCCATCCCCTTGCTCAAGAGGGACAGTAACCGCCCGAATTTGTCAGTGAAAAACCCCCGGGAGCAGTGAGGATTCAAACCGGCTAATACAGAATGGCAGGCCAGCACGCTATGAACTTGACCATCGTGGTGTGTGTGTGTGTGTGTGTGTTGTGTGTGTGTGTGTGTGTGTGTGTGTGTTAGAAATCTCTTAAATAGTATTGCTTCATGAAAAACTCGAAAATATTTATGGTTGGAATTCTGTCTTTTAACCAAAATTTAAAAAAATATATATAAACCATTCCCTCTTCCCACCTAAAATTAATTAAGTATTGTTTGCATATAACCTATGTTTATTTTTCGTTCGTTACCTGTATAGCTAATCTTTAATGTATACTAATCTTCACTATGCATTTTCTTCTCTGTATATAAGTATTTTGTTACTGATTCTTACTTCTCTGTATTGATGCATATTTTTCTGATACATTTTCATATTTTCTTGTATATTTTTCCTTCTTGGTGTTTGTGCCGATCTTCAAGTTTATATTTTTTAATTTCTCCTCCTTTTCTATCTTCTTTAACCTCCCTTCTTTCCTCTACTTTTTCTCCTTTCCTCTTTTTTTTTCTCCTCTCCTCGTCTGTCTCTTTTTCCTCCCCTCTTCCACGTTCTCTTCGTATCCATATCTCGTTTCTTCTTTTTTTTTTCCATTTTCTTCCGCAGCTTTCCTTTCATCTTCATCCTCTTTACTTTTTTTCTTCCTGCATCACATTTCAAGACTTATTTTTTTTCTTTTACATCTGCTCAGGAATTATTGTGACCGTTTTCTCCTTTCTCTCTCTCTCTCTCTCTCTCTCTCCTTCTCTCTCTCTCTCTCTCTCTCTCTCTCTCTCTCTCTCTCTCTCTCTCTCTCTCTCTCTCTCTCTCTCTCTCTCTCTCTCTCTCATTGGTCATTCCTGTCTTATCTAAAAGTTTTGAGATACTGAGAAGGAGAGGAAATAATGAAAAAAGCAAGATGCCAGTCATATAGAGAGTTTGGCAAACGTAAAGTTATGTGAAAGTTTGAAAGAGAGAGAAGAGAGAGAGGAGAGAGAGAGGAGAAGAGAAGAAGAGAAGAGAGAGAAGAGAGAAGGACTGAAGTGAAGACAATTTCCCAAGACTGATTAAATTTGGAAATGAATGTAGAAAATTTGTGAAATTAGAAGTATGGAAATAAAGAAGTTTGTGTTGGTGAGAGAGAGAGAGAGAGAGAGAGAGAGAGAGAGAGAGAGAGAGGAGAGAGAGAGAGAGAGAGAGAGAGAGAGAGAGAGAGAGAGAGAGAGAGAGAGAGAGAGAGAGAGAGAAAAAAAAATGAAGCAGTAAAAATTAATATTTAATGATAAAAAATGTTTAGGAAAGACAAGAATACAGAAATGATTAGAATTATTATCAATATTATTTTTACTATCATCCTAATTATTATTATTATTATTTAATGATTATTATCAATATTACTAACTTACGAACTGAATGAAAAGCGAAAAATATTTGAGCCGGAGAAGGATGAGGACGGAGAAGAGGAGGAGGTGGGTGGTGGTGGTGGTGGTGGAGGTGGTGGTGGTGGAGGTAGTGGTGGTGGTGGTGGTGGAGGTGGAGGTGGTGGTGGTAGTAAGGGGGGGGGGCGTGGGAGAGTGGCAAGTGGAGGATGAAAGAGGAAGGAGGTGTCAGAAAGAGGAATGGAGTGTCGAGAAAAGAAGGAAGGACGCGTGATGAGACAAAGGGAAGGGAAAGAAAATTAGAAAAACGAAAAGGGAACGTAAACAATCTCTCTCTCTCTCTCTCTCTCTCTCTCTCTCTCTCTCTCTCTCTCTCTCTCTCTCTCTCTCTCTCTTTACGTTATAAATATTAGCACTATATATCTCTTAATTTTCCCGCCATGAGTTTGAATTACTGAAAAGGGAAAAAATGTGCAGGCGCCGAAAAGCCGGACTAAAAGTTATGTGTCGAAATAATTTGTTAGCCATTAATTTTTTTGCTCAGACAATTTAGTCACAGTTTCATTTCTCCGCTATTATAACTGTCACTATTTTCATACCATTATTTTTATTATCATTATCAGTAGCAGTATTCCAGGTGTTAGTAGTAGTAGTTGCATTTATTTCGTTTTAATAGTAATGATGATAAATGAAATGTAGAAATATTTTCCTCAGCGTGTCAATTATAATCTTCCTCCATATCTTCCTCTTCTTCCTCTTCATCTCTGTTCCTTTATTTTGCTCCTCTCCTTCCTTACCTTCTTACATTATCCATGTTCCTGCATCTTTGAGAGAGAGAGAGAGAGAGAGAGAGAGAGAGAGAGAGAGAGAGAGAGAGAGAGAGAGAGAGAGAGAGAGAGAGAGACTGGGGGGAAGTCAGAAAAAAACCATATCTTATTGCTCATAAACACTCGTAGGGGAATCCTTGTATATAATTTGAGATAACTTAACCCGAATGTTTGCTTCTCGGTCTAAAATGTGTATACAGACCCGCCATAAAGATATAAATTCAACCGTAATATATATTTGCATAACGTTTAACTTCTGGAACGGAGGAGGAGGAGGAGGAGGAATACATAGGAATACATAGGAATAACAGACACCAGGAGACCTAATGGTCCATGACGAGGGTATCTGCTGAACTACATACTACTAACTATCAACTACATGTAAGAAAACAGTTGGAAAATGATACCATGTCCCTAAAGAAGATAGGAACATGGAAATAAACTTAGAGGAGGTAATAAGGGAAGTAAGATATATAGAAGGAGAGGCTTAGGAAAGGTAGCTTATTGTGGCTGAAGGAAAGGAAGGAAGGGAGGGACACACACACACACACACACACACACACACAACACACACACACACACACACACACACACACACACACACACACACACACACACACACATGCACACACACTACTTTTAAGTGACATATATTAACAACTATTTTTAACAACTTTAATCTTAACCTTCACACAAATACTTTCATTTTTTTGGTATTGGAAATGGTGTCTGGAAGCTCATTTGAACTCAGCGTTAAGAAAAAATAATAGTAAAACAGTCATTCCATTTTCTTCCGAGGAGTAATTTGTTAACGCCAAAATATTCCCACGTTAGTTTTGAAGACTTTTAGACCAGAAAACATAATTAGAATTGGTGTAATGATGGTATTTTCGTCTTTATTTCTTTTTCTTTCAATTAAATTATTCATTCACTTCCTGTTCCTATATCTCTTTTCATCCTTCTTTTTTCTGTTTTTTTTTTATATTCCTTACTAGTCCCTCCTTTATCCCTTCTTTGTGTGTTCCCTTCCTTCCTTCCAATCCCCTTCTCCCCCCCTTCCTGCACACAGCCACCCTCCGGCCTGCCCCCTCCTCGCCCTGACACTCTTACTGTTCTCCGTTTCCTTACCCCAACTAAGCCTTGGCACTCACCCTCTCCCATCCAACTTATTCTTTCTTCTTCTCCTTTTTCAACTTTTTCTTCTCCTTCATTTTCTATTTCTTTATCTTTATCATTTTTTATTTCCTACTTTCTTTCTCTCTCTATTTTCCTTTTCTTTCCTCTCTCTCTCTCTTCTCGCTCCGCTCTCCTCTCTCTCTCTCTCTTCTCTCTCCTCTCTCTCTCTTCTCTCTCTCTCTCTCTCTTCTCTCTTTCTCTCTCCTCTCTCTCTCTCTCTCTCTCTCTCTCTCTCTCTCTCTCTCTCTCTCTCTCTCTCTCTCTCTCTCTTTGTCGCTCTAAGAAATATGGGCTTTTTGAACGTAGACTTGAAATAAAACTTTAAATAATATAAAATGAAAGCATAATTTTGCAATTGTGTAAAAAATAATCACTTAGAGTCTTAGAAGATAAAATCACACAGACTGAATCAGAAATCAAGTTTGTCCAATAAAACGAAAACGCTTGATCTAGACTACATAATACAAAGTTACATCAATATCTTTACCACTACGTCTATTTGCTGAAACTTTTGTCTCAATCTTTAGTAATTACTTAATTTTTTTACTGTGACCAAAGACTACTCTATACTGGACTTGCTACTCGTGCCCCGCGCCAACCCGCCCATGACCAGTGGAGGCCAGTTTTGCGATTCCTGCCATTTTAGAACATCACCCCTATTTCCCTTCCTAAGGTTTATCAGTATATATGATATACCGTTATCTTCGTAACTGTTTGTTCTATAATATTATCAAATAAAAAACTGTAAAATACACTCAAGAAATGCCTATTATGAGAGAGTGAAGAAATATGCATGACCTCAATATATATTTAAACTCTTCGCCATTTAATATTTTGCGAGAAAACATTTTAGATAGTAGCGATAGAAAGAAGCGGATTTTCATTAGCTTTCTATTGATATATTTCGTTTTCTGATAAATGAATTACCACCATGCCTAAATTAGCGTTAACTAAAAAAATAACATCATCAATCGTATCGGCAAGTAAAAAAGTGTTCCATGAATACAGTAGATTATGGCATATCAGTATAAATGATACACTGTTATCTTCGTGAATGTTTGTTCTATAATATTATCAAATAAAAAACTGTAAAATACACTAAAGAAATTCCATTATGAGACTCTGAAGAAATATGCATGAACTTATATTCACTTAAACTCATCGCAATTTGATATTTTGCGTGAAGACTTTTTACATGCAACATATCAATAGAAGCGGAATTTAATTAGCTTTCCATTGCTATATTTCATTTTCTGATAAATGAATTAGAATCATGCATAAATTAGCGTTAACTAAATCAAAGACTACTCTATACATATGTATAGAGTAGTCTTTGACTAAATAAATAACATCATCCATCGGGTAATTATCCCGATAGATGATGTTATTTTTTTAGTTAACGCTAATTTATGCATGGTTAAGATTCATTTATCAGAAAACGAAATATAGCAATGGAAAGCTAATGAAAATCCGCTTCTTTCTATTGCTAGCATCTAAAATGTTTTCTCGCAAAATATTAAATGGCGATGAGTTCAAGTGAATATTAAGTTCATGCATATTTCTTAACTCTCTCATAATGGCATTTCTTTATTGCATTTTACTGTTTTTTATTTGATAATATTATAGAACAAACATTTACGAAGATAACGGTATATCATATATACTGATAAACCATAGGAAGGGAAAAGGGAGTGATGTTCGAAAATGGCAGGAATCGCAAAACTGGCCTCCACTGGTCATGGCCCAAAATGAGTAGCAAGTCCAGTATAGAGTAGTCTTTGCTGTGACATAAATAATTATATATGTTGTTGTATAAAGTCACAACAGACCCACAAGATAAAACTTACCCGTATTCTATTACCACTCTATTATACCACGTGCACCGGATTCCAAGGAAATTTATCAATCTTTGCAATGAACTTAGTTTCTCTGCTTATCTTTTACTACATATATGGCATTTTTTTTTTTTCTCTCTCTCTCTCTCTCTCTCTCTCTCTCTCTCTCTCTCTCTCTCTCTCTCTCTCTCTCTCTCTCTCTCTCTGTCTGGATTGTTCTTTGAAAGGATTTAAGAGTTAGAGCCTTCACGCCAACTAGTGAGAGAGAGAGAGAGAGAGAGAGAGAGAGAGAGAGGAGGTAGTGGTATTTTGTCTTTTAGAACGTTATTTTTTTTCTCTCCTCCCACCCGTCAGGGTGGCTCGGTTGGTAGAGCTGCGGGCTCGCGTGTAGCGTCCCTGCATACGGTCAGCGACAGTGGTTCGAACCCACCAAGTTCGTCCTGGCGTGGTGGCGCTTTGTATAGTCAATAACTTTGTAGTTGGTATTTGCAGATTGTCTAGATAGGATCAAAGTATCTTCTCTTATCTTCTTTCCTCCCCCAGGCCATCCCTTCCTCCACACAGCTTTCTTGCCTCTTTTCTCTCGTTTCCACAGTTTCTCTCATCCTCTTCCCTCCCTCTTTCTCTTCCGTAATTCCTCCTTCCTGGCCACTGTCACGCGTTTTTATCTTTTCTTTCTTCTCTTATTCTCTTTTTGGTTCCTTGTCATGCTTTTCTTTCTCTTCCATTATAGTTTTCTCATATTACTCTCTCTCTCCCTCTCTCTCTCTCTCTCTCTCTCTCTCTCTCTCTCTCTCTCTCTCTCTCTCTCTCTCTCTCTCTCTCTTGCTCTCTCTCTCCTTCCAATTCCATCCTTCGTACTTTCATTTCCTAGTCTTCAATTCCTTCCTTCTATCTGTTTTTCTGAAAATCCTCTCATTCTGTCTCTTTAATCCCTTCCTTTATCGAGTTCTCTCACCTTTCTTCCTCTTTCTTTTCTCCATTCCACAGAAACGCGGTCAGAGAAACTTTGAAGTATAACCTGATTTCTTTATCTTTTCATTGTTTTTCTTTGTGATACACTTGAATTAGAAACCCTAATACAACACATACAGGACACACACAGAACCTCGAAGCCCTTTAAAAAACACGCTTTTATTGTCTTCGTCGTTTTTTGAAGGTTTTCGCGCGACGCTTCTCAGCAATTTGTCTTTTTTCTATTTTTGAAATGAGTTGGTAGGCATTCGTAGTTGTATTTTTTTTTTTTTTACATATTTCCCTCCTTCCTCCTCTTCTACTTCCTCGTCCTCTTTGTTCGTTGTTCTAATCATTCTCTTCTCCTTTCTTCATCATCTTATTTCTTTTGTCTTCTTCCTTTTTTTCTTCTTTATCGTCCTCGCGCGTCCTCCCTTCCTCTTCTGCCACCTCGCATTTTCCCTATCCTCATCCTCTCCTCATCTTCTTCACCCTTAACCACCAACGCCATCACCACCACCACCATCATCATTACTTTCCCTCACGAAACATCTGCGAGGAGACACACACACACACAAAAAAAAACGTGGGGGAAGGAAAGCAATCAAGAGAGAGAAGAAAGGGGTAACTAAAATATCTTCGGTGTCAAGTTTCCACACACTTGCTGTTTTTAATTTCCCGGCTGGCGACGCTAATGGCCCGCCAAGTGACGTGTCTGTAGCCGCGTAAATCCCTGTTGGTGTTCGTGTCTCCTCTCAGCTGGTTAATCCGGATTTCACCTCCCCACTTCCTCCCCTCTCTCTCTCTCTCTCTCTCTCTCTCTCTCTCTCTCTCTCTCTCTCTCTCTCTCTCTCTCTCTCTCTCTCTCTCTCTCTCTCTCTCTTGATCATCTTGAATTTGTTCCAGGCTAAGTGCTTAAGGACAGACGCTTCCTGCCACTCAGCGAAGACGTGGGGAGACAGAGAGAGAGAGAGAGAGAGAGAGAGAGAGAGAGAGAGAGAGAGAGAGAGAGAGAGAGAGAGAGAGAGAGGAGAGAAAAATAATGAAAAGGAAAGTAAGTAAGAAAGTGAGAGACAGAGACAGAGAAGATAAAGAAACTGGAATTTTAAAGAATGAAACAGACACACAGACATGAAGACTTAATTTGACTTTTTAACTCTTGTAATTCCTGGAAGTTCTGTGTAGCCATTATGTAGAAGACTTTTACGAGTGTAGTTAGTTGAAGTAGTTAATTAGCATTCTCACTGCTTACCTTAATTTTCCTCTTACTTGTTCTTATTTTTCTTCATTTCTCTCCTATTTCCCTTTTATTCCCTTCTGCTCTTCTAACATTTTATTTCATGCTTTTTCTCAATTTTTTGTATTTATAAATGTCTTCTTTGATCCTATGTTTTTCTTCATTAGTTTTGCATCTGTTAACTTCTTCCCCTTTCTGTATTATAATTTTTCCATTCACTTCATTCAGACATTTTGTTCCTTTTCCCTTTGCTTACCTTTACTTTTTGACAGTTTTTTCCCATTACCCTCGTTATCCTTTATTATCCATATTATCCTTGTTTCTCATGTTTGTTTTTCTTCTTTTTATATTTCTTCCTTATAGTTTTTCTCCTTTAGCTTTGCCTCGTCTGTGGCCTATTTATCTTTTCCTTTTCATTCTTGCCTTTCTGTCTTTTCTCTATCAATACATCCCTCCCTTTTTCTATTTTCTACTTATATGTTTTCGTTTCCATGTGTTAGTTGTAGTTTATTCACCCATGGTCTTGTCTACGCCAGTCGGACTCGCGATCGCTAGTTTCACCCTCCCGGTCCGAGCTTGGAACTTATTATTACCGATATTTGGGTAATGCTGGGACCTCACACACCACACACACCCATCCCGTTGTTCAAGGGGAACAGTAACCGCCCGAATTTGTCAGTAAAAAATCCCTGGGAGAAGTGAGGATTCGAACCGGCTACCACAGAATGGCAGGCCAACGCGCTATCCAATTGACCATCGTGGCGGTGTGTGTGTGTGTGTGTGTGTGTGTGTGTGTGTGTGTGTGTGTGTTGTGTGTGTGTGTGTGTGTGTGTGTGTGTGTATTCATCCATCTAGTTGTATTCATCTAGTTGTATTTTACAGGGCCAGAGCAATGCTCGTGTGGCCCCGTCTCCATATCAACATTTTTATCATTCATCCTTAGTGCTTTGTGTTGGCCGAAGCCAGCACCCCGGAGAGCAGGTCACAAACCCCGGCTAACACCCGGTACCCATTCACTGCTGGGTGGACAGGGGCTCGGGTTTTAAGGAAACAACCCATTTGTTTCCTCTCCGCCCGGGGATCGAACCCGGGACTTCTCGGTTGTGAACCGAGCGTGCTAACCACTACACTACGGAGTAACTAGTGTGTGTGTGTGTGTGTGTGTGTGTGTGTGTGTGTGTGTGTACAATCTACAATAAATATACACAACTGAACAAAGAAAAAATAAGTCGAATGTTGTATTTATTCGTTATTTTCTTTTCAACAGATGTAATCGGTCTTCATTTGTATCCTGCAGAAGAGGAAGAGGAGAATGAATAATAATAAGAACCACGACCTCCAACAACAACAACAACGACAGAGGACAGACCTTTACCACATCTAAACAGGTTAGTGGATCTTCGATACTATCTATTTCTCTATGTGTCGACTTTCCTTGATCTCTCTCTCTCTCCCTTTTTTTATTTTTTTTATTTAAACTTAGTACATTTAGTGTTATTAGAGCTAAAGCTCTAGGTTTTACACAAGAGCTATCTATAGCTACATATAATATAAAACAGACATTTTATATTTAATAATAATTTAGGTCATCAACCAGCTGTTCACCCCCCGCTTAAAGTCTTGTAGCGAGGCGTGGTGGTGGAGGTCGGTTTGGTGAACTAACTGGTTCCACAGACGGCCGTACCGGGGTAAGAAGGAACGTAGGTGGTGCTCTGTCCTGGAGAAGGGCACAGTCACTTGCCCCTGTCTGTGTGGGGCGACCCGGGTGGAGTGAAGGGGCGGCGGGGGCCTGGGGAGCTTGATGGCTGCCAGGTGGGCGTGTGGAGATTGAGTGTGTAGCGCCCCCCCTTTATAGCTTTATTACTTTGACGTTAATTCAAGAGGGCTCCACAATCCTGGCTATTATGCTCCCACCACCCACAATAAGTGGGAAAAAAAAGTTATAAGATTAAGAGAATATGTCAGAACTAGAGTCTTAAAGAGAGAGAGAGAGAGAGAGAGAGAGAGAGAGAGAGAGAGAGAGAGAGAGAGAGAGAGAGAGAGAGAGAGAGAGAGAGAGAGAGAGAGAGAGAGAGAGAGAGAGAGAGAGACTTGTAAATGAGAGGAAAAGAGGAAAGTTACAGAAGAAGAAAAAACAGAGAGAGAGAGAGAGAGAGAGAGAGAGAGAGAGAGAGAGAGAGAGAGAGAGAGAGAGAGAGAGAGAGAGAGAGAGACTTGTAAATGAGAGGAAAAGAGGAATGCTTGAGAGGTATTAAAAGGAGCAAAAAATAATAGGCAGATGGAAAAAGAGTAAAAGTGTAGAGAAAGAAAATATTAGAGATAGTTGTTATGAGTAAAATACTGAGAGAATATATATGAAAGATGGAAATACTTGGAATACTGTAATAACTAGAGAAGCATATCATCAGGAAATGTCAAGGATGAAAACAAGGAAACAAAATTAAAGAAAATATATATTGTGTCAAAGAGAGATGTATACAATGAAATGAAAGACAGGAAACTAAAAGTGATGATAAATGAAAAGAAAACATCATGAGAGGGAAAGGCAGAAAATTGACCCAGAGTTTATAAAACAGACAAAGGAAAGATGAAACAGGATTAAAGAAGGGACAACTTTTTATTGTTTTGTATCACTAAAAAAAATAGAAATAAAAGGAAAAAATCTTATAAAAACGAAAAGAAGAAATA
>JACEEZ010005541.1:0-5000 GCA_016584305.1 Chionoecetes opilio | reverse complement strand
TGCCAGCTTGCCTTTAATCTTTATTTACATACTGGATCAGCTGTTCACGTGCAAGATCAGCTGTTTTGTGTAAATTCTTGGAGAGGGAAACGTGTGTGTGTGTGTGTGTGTTGTGTGGTGTCATTAACAAGAGGAAGTTCGTTGTGCACTCTGTAATGTCTTTCCATTGCTCCGTGGAATATTTAGTTTTATTCTTTTCATATTTTGTTTATTCCATTTGGTGCGCTCTTTCGGGAGCCCAAACTTCGGTTGGGCGTGTTCAAATATAACTTTCCGAAATTTTAATTAAGGTTGGGGGCCCCGTGGCGCAGTGGTAAAGTACTGGTTCCAATCTTAGCGCGTCGCGCTGAGCTCCAATCTCATGAGTTCGAATCCAGCCCGGGGCATGAAATGACTTGTCCTCTTTGCCTTCGCCGCGCCTGGCCGGCAGCCCTTCCTACACACACTACAGACCACGGTTGGGGTCTGGTGGAGGAGGGATGGACAGTGATGGCGAAGGACCTCTCGGCGGAGTCCTGAAGTCCTCCCTCACGCCCAGGGAATCCTCTCGGCGGCGTCCTGAAGGTGCCTCACCCTGACTGTACCCGGCCACAAAGGTCCTGACACGCACACACGCACGCACGCGGGCCGCCGCGCGAAGACAACAACAACATTTACCACTTTCGTACTACGGGGCACACAACATTTTGACTCATTTGTATCTAGGAAAAACATGATATTTACTTATTTTTAAACAGAAAATGAAGTATCCATTTGAATTTCTAAAAAATGAATATCTTTAGGAGTAAAAAAAAAAAATCTCTAGCCCCCCCCCCTACCCCAGCTGTATTTACCTACCTCTTTTCGGATTCCCTCTCCTCCCTCCTCGTCACCTGCCCAAAGAGACACGTGGAAAGGTAATTACATCATTGGAAGAAGTAGCAAAATGTGTCATTGGATGCCCGCTTTTCCCTCTGTAATGATAGTGGCGGCGGCGCCTCTCATTGGCATATCAAATTAGAATTATCGTACGATGGTGATTGGCTTAGTTCAGGAACCTTTTATAGGCGTTCTATTTTACAGTTTGTAGCTACTTTTTAGAAAATTGGAATTGACTGTGTAGGTTTTATGGGTTTTTTTTTCTTGTCTTTTGTTCGTTCAGTTGTTTTATTTTTGTGTTGTGTTCTTTTTTGTTCTTCATCTTCTTCTGCATCTCTTCCGCGTCATTTTACATCTTTGTGTTTTATAATTGTTGATATTTTTTTATGTTTATGAAGGTAAAAAAAAAAAAGAGAGAGAGAGAGAGAGAGAGAGAGAGAGAGAAGAGAGAGAGAGAGAGAGAGAGAGAGAGAGAGATGATGCTATTTCATGTCTCTTCTCCTTAGTCTGCACCACTCTCATTACATATTCACGTATGTACCTCCCTCCCTCCCTCCCTCCCTCCCTCCCCCCTCCCTCTCTCCCTCCCTCCCTCCCTCCCTCCCTACCTACCTCCCTCCCTCCCTCCCTCCCTCCCTCCCTCCCTCCCTCTCCCACACCCACTCTCCCATCCTTTCTCCATGTCTCCTAATCAGGTTTATCCTCGCTTGCTTTATTCCACATTCCCAAAAGCCTTTCCCTGCCATTCCCTAATCTAATACAGAGTCGCTTCATCGTAAACATTCGCTAAGTACTTTATCTACGTTCCCAACTACTTATAGTAATCATGTATCGTAGCGAACATAACGACATACTAATTATCTTATATTCTTACATACACTTTAAGAGTTAGTGTGTATGGGAGGCAAATGAAGAAGCAGAGAAGACCAGCCAAGCAGCAATGTGTTTTTTACTTTTTTTCTTTAGATTTTTTTGTGTGTGCCCCAAGACAAAGTCTTGGCGCGTGTGTACAGGTGTTGTCTTTCGCTCCAGGGTTCGATCCCCAATATCTTATTTATATGTTGTGTTTCTTGGCTATAATGGCTAGTTTTTATTCTAAACTAATCTGTCTACTCTATATTTATTTATCACAATACGACACTTTTTATCTCTTTCTATATTTGTTCATATTTATTCTCATCCTCTGCTTCATCCCTCCCCTCTTCGCCTTTTCCTCGCCAGGTCTGGCAATCAGCACTTTCCCGCCCTTTTGTGACCTGGGCTACCTGCGGGTTTCACTATTTCTATTTTTTAACTAAGATATATATGTTTCATTTTATATTCAACCTACTATTTTGTGGATTCCGTTGAAATGTATTGTTTATTATCACTCATTATTATCATCATTATTTTTTTTAACTACTATTATTATCAATATTATCGTATATATTATTACTACTATTATTATTACTATTATTATTACTATTATTATTATTATTATTATTTTCATTATCAATATTTCTGCAATCATTATCATTATCGATAATAGTATTACTTATTATGAAGAAAATATGAAAATTATATTAGGTTTGTCCTTATGAGCACACGGAACAATGGCTGGCGTGTTGTTACTCTCTTAGATTGAAAAGTCATATGCAGATATGCTGTATACAAAGATACACTTTATATACAGAACCCTAGAATTCGGCAAAAATCAACTCGGCATCGTCATGAAAAGACTCAAAAAGTTCATTGGCAGCCACCCGCCCAGCAGCCTGTGTCACGGCTGATCCCAGCGTGTGCCCAGCCCTCAATGAGCACTGGGACACAGCAGCTTCGTTACCGCGGACACCTGAACACGCGGCTGCTCTCCTTGTCCTGCATATTTTTTTTCATTTTTTACAATTTTCTTTTCTTCATCTATTTTTTCCCTTTTCCGTCGTAATATAATTTTTATCTTTCTCCTTCTTTTCGTTTCTCCCCTCTCTCTCTCTCTCTTTTTCCTTTTCTCTCCTTTCTTCCCCTCTCTCTCCCCCTTTTTTCTCTCTTCTTCTCCCTTTTTCTCTCCTCCTTCTCCTCTCTTCCCCCTCTTCTCTCTCTCCTTCCTTTTTCTCCCTCTCTCTCTTCTCTCTCAAAAAAGGTGCAAAAGAGGAAGGAAATTTAAAAAAAAAATAAGAGGAGAGAGAAAGAAGAGAGAGAGAGAGAGAGAGAGAGAAGAGAGAGAGAGAGAGAAGGAGAGAGAGAAGAGAGAGAGAGAGAGAGGAGAAGAGATCATTTCATTGAGTTTAAAGAAGAGGGACAAGAGAAAGGGGAAAGGAAGTATGCGCGATAATGTAAGGGAATGACAACAGGGTAAAGGAAATTATATGAAAGAGGGTCAGGACGAGGGGAAACTAAGCCAAAAAATATAAAACTTCTTTCACTTAGTCAACATGAAATAAAAAAATAACTGGTCACTTTCCGTCAAGGTAAATATGAATCTCACGTTTGCTATAAAGAACAAGAAAAAAATGAATAGTAGCGGAAGTAGTAGTTGTAGTAGTAGTAGTAATGGTGGTAGTAGTAGTAGTTGTTGTTGTAGTAGTCGTAGTAGTAGTAGTAGTAAGGGTGGTAATAGTAGTAGTAGTAGTTATTGTTGTTGTTGTAGTAGTAATGGTGGTAATAGTAGTAGTAGTTGTTGTTGTTGTTGTAGTAGTAGTAATGGTGGTAATAGTAATAGCAGTAGTAGTAGTAGTAGCAAAAGGAGCAGTAGTAGTAGTAGTAGTAGTAGTAGTAGTAGTAGTAGTAGTAATAGTTAGTCGTAGTAGTAGCAATGACAATAGATGTAGTACTGTAGTAGTAGCACATCAAAAAGAATAATAGTCGTAATAGCAATTGTAGTTACAGGGTGAAGTAATCAAATAACACATCTATTCAGACAAATACCTGACCACAAGCCAATTACAGTCGGCGTCCCCCCCTCATCCCCCAGCCTCCCCCTCATCCCCCAGCCTTTCCCCCCTCCCCCAGCTTTCCACCCTGAACCTCCCCAGCCATTCCCCTCCCCAGCCTCCCCCCCCCCCGTCACCTGTGGGCCCGCGAGCCAGCGGTGCAAGCGGCCCAATCAGAAAGTCATTCACAAGATAATTACCGTGAAAAATAGTAACTAATTAACAGCGTGGATGACTAAACGCTCCATCAAAAATAGCAAACTGTGTGTGTGGGTGTGTGTGTGTGTGTGTCTGTGTGTGTGTGTCTGTCTGTGTGTCTGTGTGTGTGTGTGTCTGTGTGTGTGTCATTCACCCATGGTCTTGTCCACGCGAGCTAGCTCGCGATCGCCAGTTTCACCCTCTCAGTGCGAGCTTGGAGCTCATTATTACCGATCTTTGGGCAATGCTGGGACCTCACACACCACACCCCCCCCATCCCCTTGCTCAAGGGGGACAGTAACCGTCCGAACTTGTCAAGTGAAAAATCCCCGGGAGCGCGAGGATTCGAACCGCCTCCCACAGAGTGAGAGACCAGAACGTTATCAACCTGACCATCGCGCGGTGTCCTGACCATCGCGCGGTGTGTGTGTGTGTGTGTGTGTGTGTGTGTGTGTTGTGTTTTGTGTGCGCGCGCGTGCGTGCGTGCGTGCGTGCGTGCGTGCGTGCGTGCGTGCGTGCGTGCGTGCGTGCGTGCGTGCGTGCGTGCGTGCGTGCGTGCGTGCGTGCGTGCGTGCGTGCGTGCGTGCGTGCGTGCGTGCGTGCGTGCGTGCGTGCGTGCGTGCGTGCGTGCGTGCGTGCGTGTGTGTGTGTGTGTGTGTGGTGTGTGTGTGTGTGTGTGTGTGTGTGTGTGTGTGTGTGTGTGTGTGTGTGTGGCGTGCGTGCGTGCGCGCGCGCGCGTGCGTGCGTGTGTGGGGGGGGGGGGGTCAGATCTATATTATGCAATAAATAACAAGTGAAGAAAGTCTAGAATAAAAAGAGGGAAAAAATATGCTCCTCAACTTAGCGGTTAATGGATGCACATGTTAAGAGGAAGAGGAGGGAGGAGGAATAAAAGTAGGAGGATGGAGACTAAGAAAAATAGAGACATTAAGGGAATGACGAAGGCGAGGATAAAGGGGGCGAGGGAAGGAAAGGAGAGACAGAGGAGAAGACATAATGATAGTAATGATAATGGTCACAAAAAAAAGAATGAGA
>JACEEZ010005540.1:2500-29095 GCA_016584305.1 Chionoecetes opilio | reverse complement strand
GACTACTCTTATGCAACTCAGTAATCTCATTTCAATTACTTTATCGAATATCTTTTACATTCGTGTTCATAATTGATAACACATAGATGAATCATTTCTTTATCCCCTGCTTGTTTTAATTGAACTTCAAAATGGCCGTAAGCCGTCTCAAATTTATTCCATTGCTCATTTAACAATGGTAGACCTGTCTTTAAATTAATATAATCAATAGGAATTGCCTTAATTGCGTCCTCACACATATTATAAATTCGTGTGAGCATTGCTAACCTAGCTGATAATAAATGCTTAGCTAATTTCGCCATGATTTAGATAATAACTAGGTCAAATAAAATATTAAATGAAAGATTACGTCACTATAAATGATTGTTAGTTGATAATTAGTTATATCTAAGTGGTGGTAGAGCCTGCTCGGCCTGACAAGGACGCGTAGCAAAGCGTATATAATTTCAACCACCACCTAACTACTACAACTAACTAGTACTACGCAACCTCTAATGTTATCTACTACATGGCGTATGGTAGTTAACCTGCTGAGTCATTCCTGACGCCTGGAAATACCCCGCCTCCAGCCTCATAACCAGCAATTGTGGTAGGATCATAATTATACGCCTCACAACGACCACTTTGAATTACACATGAACATCGATATTCCTCACTCGGGGCACCAATGTGGGAATTTATGTCACATACATATATATTAATGTGAGGTCTTACCTAATCAATCAAACCCCTGTCTATCTCCCGACACATTACCCCAGCTAATCAACTAACTAGGATACTTATCGGTAGATAGTGGGTTGAAATGGGCTGTAGGCTTGTATCAACACTGCATGACGTATGATCCGAAGTGGTCGCCGGGATCGAGGCCGCCCGTGAATGACAGAAGCGGAGGTGGAGTTATTGTGGATGGCGTCAAGTGGTTATCACACAAAGTTATCCATGACGCGAGGCTATAATCACTTGTGCTGAATTTTAACACAGTCCTATTGCCTTTATACTATATGTACAATTAATGTATGTACAAAATCTCTTCTTTATAATCAGAGAAGAGATATTAACTCGATGGAGGTGTGGAGTGAACTTGTACTTGTATTTATAGACAAGCACGTCAATATTATCAATAGATGTTACTCCGCGGATGGGTGGAGTGTACTTGTACATGTAGTTATAGATAAGCACGTATATTTAAAATAGATGTTATTAAGTCGAGGGTCTGGAGGGAACTATACTTGTACTTATAGACAAGCACGTATATATTAACAATAGATGTTATCCTCACGGATGCCTGGAGTGTACTTGTACTTGTACTTAGACAAGCACGTATATGAACAATAGATGTTATCCTCACGGAGGGGTGGAGTGTACTGACCTCCGTAAGTGGCGGCTGCGATCGCCACACAAATCCTACCTACACGTGTCAATCGTGGTGGCGGCGAGGCGCACCCTTACCAATACCTGCCACGAATTCACGCAGGATAGGAACAAATATTATGACGACGACCAATAGCCAGTCGCTCTAATCAAGGTGCTAATTATAAGGTGCAAATGCTTAATATTACTAGGAATGTTAATTTATATTATCCCCAGTACTTATCATTTACTTAAATTACCTTAATTATTACCCCTTACCATTTAAATTATATATACATTCCTACTCACACTCCCCCTATGACGAGCGGAAAATACCTCTCACAAGGGGGGGGGGGGGACAAAACCACTACTCTACCAATTATGAGAGAGTGGTTGATGGATAATTTCCACACACCGGACGCAAACGCGGATGTCTATCCAGCATCTATTTGCCATCCGCAAGTGTCCGCTCTGTCCGTCTATAGTCCTATGGTCGTCCGGGATCGTCCGTAACGCGTAACATAAATATAAAACACGATGTTATTGGATTAAAATCTACCCTGCCGGCAAACAGACGTCTGACGGACAGCCCTCTTACGTCCGTGACGTCCTCATGTACGGACATGATTTTGCAAATGCGGACGGGACGGACTGGACGTTTTTAAGTCCGCATTGTCCATCTCTCGTCCGTAATATCCGCCGTCGTCGGGGCCATCCAACGTCCGCCTAGTCCACTCGCCGTTACTATCACTTCCGCATTGTCCATCTCTCGTCCGTAATATCCGCCGTCGCTGGGGCCATCCAACTTCCGCCTAGTCCACTCGCCGTTACTATCACGTCCGCATTGTCCATCTCTCGTCCGTAATATCCGCCGTCGACCGGGTATTTCCAGCGTCCGCCTACCCAGCAAACAAATCCACATTTATTTTTTTAATTACGTTTTTGTGACGGGATTATATAGTTTATATTCAAGACAAGGTTGCTTAAATGGAGATATATAATTCAAATCAAATAACACATTTCAGGCAGTGCCCAAGATTATTTTGTATGTAATCATTGAAATGATACATTTTAGTTAGTTGGGCAATTACAATTGGGCCCAATTGAGGCAGTTACACTCTCTCTCTTTCTCTCTCTCTCTCTCTCCTCTCTCTTCTCTCTCTCTCTCTCTCTCTCTCTCTCTCTCTCTCTCTCTCTCTCTCTCTCTCCTCTCTCTCTCTCTCTCTCTCTCTCTCTCTCTCTCCCTCTCTCTCTCTCTCTCTCTCTCTCTCTCTCTCTCTCTCTCTCTCTCTCTCTTCCTCTCTCTCTCTCTCTCTCTCTCTCTCTCTCTCTCTCTCTCTCTCTCTCTCTCTCTCTCTCTCCTCTCTCCTCTCTCTCTCTCTCTCTCTCTCCTCTCTCTCTCTCTCTCTCTCTCTCTCTCTCTCTCTCTCTCTCTCTCTCTCTCTCTCTCTCTCTCTCTCCTCTCTCTCTCTCTCACACACACACACACACACACACATACACACACACGCACGTTTATTTCCTTTTTGTATTTTTTTTACGAGAGGCAGAAATTCGCGTTGATAAACTCCTCCCCTGCATAAAACATTTTTTATTCATCTTTCTTTCCTGCCTTATTCAGTCCTGCGGGTTTTCATTGGTAATGCAGGAGATGGGCGGGTGTGGTGAGTGAATGATGAATTGTAATTGCAATATCTGGGGAGCTGGACGCGTGTGGTGAAGGGAGGTGAAGTGTGGTGGTGAAGTGTTGTGGTGGAGTGTGGTGGTGCAGTGTGGTGAAGGGTACGTGGTGTTGAAGAGTGGTATTGAAGTGTGTGGTGAAGTGTGGTGACATTCATTGATAGGAATATACATTTCTATATCTCCACGTTTTGTACCAGTATTACGTATTGCTACAAATACTAATACTACTGTTATAACTACGTTTACTATCACTACTACAACTACTATATCTGCTACTACTACTGATACTACTACTATTACTACTACTGTTACTACTACTACTACTATTACTACTACTACTACTACTATTACAACTACTACTACTACTACTACTATTAATACTACTACTACTAGTATTGCCACTACTACTATTACTACTACTACTATTAATACTACTACTACTAGTATTGCCACTACTACTATTACTACTACAACTACTACTACTACTACTACTATTACTAAAATAATAATAATAATAATATTATTAGTACTGCTACTACTACTACTACTACTACTACTACTACTACTACTTATACAGTTATACTACTACTATTACTACGTACTTACTACTACTACTACTACTATTACTGCGTACTAATTACTACTACAACTACTACCATATCTACTGCTACTACTACTATTGTTTATGTTCAGTTTACACTTCTAAGGGAGATGAAAGTAAAGCCCTCCAAAATTGTAATTCCTTCCTATGGGCCTGCTGTTAATGTAGTCTCCGCTGGAACGTTTTCTATAAAATTCATATTAGAGAGAATGTGCATTTTATGGCGATAATATTAAATTTTTTAGTAAATCAAATTATTTTATTTGTTTTGCTTATCATATATTTCAAATGTAATACTTTTAAACCTTTAAACAATAAACTTAAAATTATTCAAATATTATAATCAACTAAAACATCACATATATCATATTTTAAGACATCTGTTACTCAAGATGTGTACCCTTGTATGATTCAAATATATCTGAAAGGATATACATCTTTACATTAAATTATCTTTCATTAAGTCTTAACAGGTATGGAACCGCCTACTTGCAAGACAATGTAATATTCACGGTGAAGATGACTGGAAAAAGGAAGACTGCTTTGTACAGGGTAATATAAATCACTGTAACTGCCCAACTAACTAAAATGTGAATCATTATAATGATTACATACACATTACACAATAACCTTGGGCCCTGCCTGAAATGTGTTATTTGATTTAAATTATATCTCTCCATTCAAGCAACCTTGTCTTGAATATAAACTATATAATCCCGTCACAAAAACGTAAGTAAAAAAATAAACGTGGATTTGTTTGCTGGGTAGGCGGAGGCTGGACGTACCCAGTCGGCGACCGGCGGCGGATATTACGGACGAGAGATGGACAATGCGGACGTGATAGTAACGGCGAGTGGACTAGGCGGACGTTGGATGGCCCTGGCGAGGGCGGATATTACGGACGAGAGATGGACAATGCGGACGTGATAGTAACGGCGAGTGAACTAGGCGGACGTTCGATGGCCCCGGCGACGGCGGATATTATGGACAAGAGATAGACAATGCGGACTGGACGCTTTTACGTCCGCATTGTCCATCTCTCGCCCGTAATATCCGCCGTCGCCGGAGCCATCCAACGTCCGCCTAGTCCACTCGCCGTTACTATCAAGTCCGCATTGTCCATCTCTGGTCCGTAATATCCGTGATAGTAGCGGCGAGTGGACTAGGCGGACGTTGGACGGACCTAGACGACGGCGGATATTTGATATTACGGACGCGATATGGACAATGCGGACGTAAAAACGTCCAGTCCGGTTCGTCCCCATTTGCGAAATCAGGTTCGCATATGAGGACGTCACTGACGTAAGATGGCTGTCCGTCAGACATCCGTTTGACGGCAGGGACAGTTTTGTCCCTCTAGTCAGGACACTCTGTTGAGCATGGGAGGTAGGAGGGTCTGCATAAAGGAATTTTCCGGCTATATGATCGTCTCATTGTGATGTTGTGAGTTATGTATTGGAAACCACTGTCTTTTGATATGTGTTGAGTGCTTTATAAACAAAGGTCAGGGTGTGGTAGGATATTATATCATTTAACTTTAAAAGTTTGTAATCTCGAAATATTGGATTAGTGTTGTTATACTTATGCTGTGTGATTTGATCCGAAGTCATTATTTTTGACTAATGAATAGACTATCTATATACGTTTTATATGCCCCACCCCAGATTGCAGCACAATATAATATATGCGGGTATGCTAATGAAAGAACAATTTTTTTTAAACAATCAATAAAACAAAAATAGAAAATTATATATTTCACTTTAGTTTTCTTTGATATTCTACGTTGTATATCCTAAATGTGTGCTTTTCATCTTAATTTACAGTCAATTGTAACTTCTTAGAATCTGACTTCCTGTGTTTCCTTAATTAGAATGTTATTCATTCTAATACTAATTTGTTGTGGTTGGGTCATCTGTGGATGCGATAGCATATAGTTAGTTTTACTGAGTTAATTGTTAATTTGTTACTTTTTAGCCAGCTAACTACATGTATTAGTTCATTATTCATTGTATTTTGTAATGTAATTAAATATTTTCCATGAAGGAAAATATTAGTGTCATCTGCAAAAAGTACGAATTTAAGTTTTCTAGTACATAAGCTAATATCATTGATATATAAGAGTAATGGTCCCAAAATTGAGCCTTGTGGTACACCACACTTAACATTTTCAGGAGGAGATGTTATATTACCAAAGACTGTGAACTGCTTTCTCGAGTTAAGATAACTTTCAAACTACTTATATGCTTGCCCACGAATTCCGTATACCAGTAATTTTTTCAATAGTATAGTGTGATTAATTGTGTCAAAAGCTTTGGATAAATCGCAAAAGACTGTTAGCGGGTACATCTTATTATCTATGGCGTTATACATTTTTTGGCAGAGCATGTGTATTGGTAAATCTGCTGAACACTTGGGACGAAACCCATACTGGTCATCTGTTAGGAGTGAATTTCGAGTTAAATAGTCCATTAATCTTGTTGCAACAAGTTTTTCAAAATGTTTACTTATGCATGGAAGAATAAGAAATAGGTCGGTAGTTACAGAATAGAGAATTGTCACCTTCTTTGTATATCGGAATTACTTTGGCAACCTAAAAATGATCTGGAAAGCATCCCTCTGCAAATGATTTATTTATGATATACTCTAGAAAGGGGGAAATGACTTCTCTGCAATCTTTGATGATTCTCATATTAACATCGACATGGCCTGGGGCTGCATCCTTTATTTTGGAAATTTCCTTTCACATTCTTGGCATGTTGTTGCTCGGAGATAGAAAGAAAACGGAACAGGTTGAGGCAGGTAGGACTCAAATGGCACTGGAGGCTCTTCTATGTTCTGTGTTAGATTGTTGGCAATATTACAAAAATATTCATTGAATCCTTTGTCAATGGCAAAACTGCCTGAGATGGGTTCGCCTTGTGCTGTAAATGCTGATGAACGAACTTTACATTTTTCTCCAATTAAATCATTCACAATATCCAAATCCAATGTCATTTAGAATGTCCTGCATTTTCGATTATCCTTGATTTAAGATAATTTTCTTTTGCTGCTCGTAGCACAGATGTTTACATGTTACGATATTTTTAAAAGTTAATTCGTAAGTTAACGGCCATTTTGCGTAAAGCTTCTGAAGTCTATTGAGGTGTTTAATAGATGTTTTTATTGCACTAGTGATGTATGGTCTACTAGAATGTTTCTCTTTAATTTTATACTCCTTAACTGGAAAATGTTTATCATAATGTATTAAGAAATTTCTCATGTAATTATCAAAATTATCATTGACATCCTCTCCCACCTGTAGTTCGTAAGATTTGACTTAAATAAATCAACACAGTCATTATTATAAGACCTCTTTCTTATTGTAATTTGTGGGCATTGCGAGTCCAAATCAGGTATCCTGAATGATGAAAAAATTGGAAAATTGTCACTTATTGAAATGTAAATTATGCCACTTGCCTGATAATTGTGTAGATTGTTTGTGCATATATGGTCGATAAGGGAAGTTGATGTACTCGTCACTCTTGTTGGCTTGGTGACAGTTGGAAAAAATATGTGTGAATTAAATAGGTTTATAAAGTCGCGCACTTTTTCATCGCCTTTGAGAAGGTTTATATTGAAATCCCCCATAATGTAACAAGGCAAAGATTTTCTTGAAGTTATGAATTCTATGATATCCTCAATAGATCTTAAGAATTCTGCAAAGTTTGCATATGGTGGTCTGTACATCCTACCTATTATGAATCTATACTCTCCCGTGACTTCCACAAATAAGGACTCAATGTGCGGTAGCTGTAAGGAAATGTTTTGTTTTAAATTGCCATGAAAATTTCTATGTAGATATATAACAACCCCCCCACCACTAGTGCCCTTGTTCTTATAGAATGCATGGTACTGATTGAGTCCATATAGTGACAATATACTATCATTCCAACGAGTTTCACAAAGTCCTATCACATCAAATTTGTTATCAATTACATCTAGACACTGATCTTAAAATGTTTCAAAGTGAAGTGGTACACTATTGATATTATAAGACAGTATTTTCAATCCTTAAGATAAATTACATTTTACCTTAAAATCTTCACAAAAATATTATTCACATTCAGGTTCCTTCAATACATTTGCTGTAAGATAATTGTCAACTGAATTCAAACTATTACTTTCATTGAAAGGATTGTAAGATAAGTCCTTGATTTACTTAATGGAAACTTAGGTTGCCAATCTAGGTCATTTATATCACCATGGTGAAAAACAGGAAAATTATTAGAGCTATCCATAATGTATGGTATCTAACTGTAATGGTTACCCACTTATCGCTTCTTCGATCTTGCGGATGTTTTCTTTGTTGCTTGTTGCTGCAATGGGGTCCGCAGGGTCGTCGCCCCACCTTCAGCGACGTCAGCAGAAGCACTTGACCCAGCAGCACGAGTTTCCTCGCCTCCTGCGACTGTTTCCTCGGTCCCAGCGCCGCTAGCAGAAGACGCAGCAGCACGTTCAGCATGCCCAGCGCGAGGACCAGCACGACTAGCACCCAGCACAGCAACAACATCAGCAGACACAGAGCGACCACCATCGTTCTTCGCACCTGCAGCAGCAGCGCCACGCAGTCCATCTGAGTGGGCTCCGCGACCAGCACCAGCGCCAGCACCCGCACGGCTGCCCGCAGCTACGCCAACAACACTCTCGGCTGATCTGGGTTGCGTACCTGGTCTCTCCTTGATGATCAGTCTCGTGTGTCTGAAGTAGGCTACCTTACCCTCACTTCTAGCTTGTTTTAGCAGGGGTAATTTTTCCTTTCTGATATTTTGTGATGATATACTGTAATCTTCGTAAATGTTTGTTCTATAATATTATTATATAAAAAACAGAAAAACACGCTAAAGAAATGCCATTACGAGACTGACGAAATATGCATGAACTTAATATTGCCTTCAACTCTTCGCCATTTAAAGCTTTGGAAGTCAACTTTTATCATGAAGGGTATCAATAGAAGCGAATTTTATTAACTTTCCATTGCTATATTTCGTTATCTGATAAATGAATTAGAACCATGCATAAATTAGCGTTAAATAAATAAATAAAATCATCAATCGGGTAAATTTCCCGATTGATGAGGTTATTTATTTAGTCAACGCTAATTTATACATAGTACTAATTAATTTATCAGAAAACGAAATATATAAGTAAATAAATAACATCATCAATTGGGAAAATTACCCGATTGATTATTTTGTTTATTTATATAACGCTAATTTATGCAAGGTTCTAATTAATTTATCAGATAACGAAATATAGCAATGGAAAGCTATTTTTGCGCTTCAATTGATACTCTTCATGAAAAAAGTTGACTCGCAAAGTTTTAAGTGGCGAAGAGTTAAGTGAATATTAAGTTCATGCATATTTCTTCATAGTCTCATAATGGCATTTCTTTAGCGTGTTTTACTGTTTTTTATTTGATAATATTATAGAACAAACATTTACGAAGATTACAGTATATCGTATATAGTGATAAACCAGTCTATATGATAGTCAACAGACGACTATATCTCTTTGTCGGGCGCCCCGCAGGCCCCTATGCAGCCCCGCAATTCGAAACATTGTCGCGTGTGCAGTTCAGGTATACATGGTCTATGGCGGAGCGAAAGAAAAACACGTCTTCACGCCACGACTGCCCACGACTTCCAAGAAAGAGAGAGAGAGATATATATAGAGAGATAAAGAGAGAGATGTAGAGAGAGAGATATATATAATGTATTAGAATCCTGTCAGTCGTATATAAGAGTGTGTAAGCGAAAAAATGTGTCACATGTCATATATCTAACATCACAAAGTTCCTGTTATTAATTCATTGTTTCCATGAATATTCACATCTTGACACAGACGAAAGAGAGACGAGGAACATCTTTTTATGGAGTAGTTTCTATAAGACGTAAAAACTCTGCTTGATTTAGGAAATCCAGCCATGTAAGATTAATTAATACAAATATTTTCTCCTGACAGTTTTTTTCAATTCATCTTCCCATTTTTATTTTATTTTCTATTGGTATCGTTTGAAAACAAAATCGTCGTCATATGGAAATTCATGTTAGCTTTCTTCGCCATGGTTTTTTCCACTTATGGTATCGTTTGGAAAAAAAAAAGATAAGTCAACGTATGGAAACTTGGTGCGTCATTTGCGTCAGCGACTCTGTATTTCACTGGAACCTGTCTATTTGTAGACATAATTAGTGGCGGAACTAACATGCGGAACAGTGGTAGTGCGGAGCTTTATAAGGGGAGCGGCGGTGTCGACAGGAAAGCGTGGTGCATCATGGGACCTACCGAAGCTTAGCGCAGAGCGGGAAAAGCTCAACTCGTGGACAATATTCGCAAGACCCAACCTAGAGAACAGTATTTGTCCAAGGTACTGACATGGAAGGGTGGAAAAGGGAGTGTGGAAAGGTGGAAAAGGGAGTGTGGAAAGGTGGAAAAGGGAGTGTGTAAGGGTGGAAAAGGGAGTGTGGAAGGGTGGAAAAAGGGAGTGTGGAAGGGTGGAAAAGGGAGTGGAAGGGTGGAAAAGGGAGTGTGGAAGGGTGGAAAAGGGAGTGTGGCAGGGTGGAAAAGGGAGTGGGAAGGGTGAAAAGGGAGTGGAAGGGTTGAAAAGGGAGTTGGAAGGGTGGAAAAGGGAGTGGAGGGTGGAAAAGGGATGTGGAAGGGTGGAAAAGGGAATGGAAGTTGGAAAAGGGAGTGGAAGGTGCATAAGAAAAGCTGGCGCGTTGTCATAATCGAGGCGGTGGTAGTTAGGGTACTGAGCGGTGAAGTGAAATGCAAGTGTGTATAAATAGCAGCCTTGTAAAACTAGTGCGTGAATCATTGCCACCTAAGATGTAATGAACGTGGTTCCACTGTTATATATATATTATATATATAAATATTAATATATATATTAATATATATATATATATATATATATATATATATATATATATATATATATATATATATATATATATATATATATATTATATATATATATATATATTAATTATTGTATATTATGTGTACATGTGTGTGTGCATATATGGGTGTATGTGCATATATGTATGTATGTATACACATACCTGCTGAGTCAGTTTGCTATAGTATTACTTATTATTTAGTATATATATATTTTAATTTCTTTTTCTTTTCTTCCTTTTTTTTATTTACATAATTTTTTTTCCCCTCTTCTTCTGGTTCTTATGGAGAACCTCTATACATCTCTGTATGATGATGTTGCTAATGACAACCCTATAAATATTAAGGATATTGGTAGAACTGAAATAATTAGAGCTGTAAATGGTCATGCTGACCTTGCCTCTCTTTCAAATTATTACAATATTGAGGGGTATAACTTACACACTAATTCCGTCTCAAAGCCTTGTCTCAAAATCCTCCACCTTAATATTTATTAGATCCCTTAAGAAATTTTTTGATAATCTTGCATATCTATTAAAATGTTTCCTTAATCCACTCCACATTATTGCATTATTTGAAAATTGGTTGAAAGATTCTACTCGACATCTTTACCATATTGAAGGTTATGAGGCCTACCACACCTGTAGAACTAACAGAAAACATGGAGGAGTTAGTCTTTTCATTAGCTCTGACTTTCATGCTGAACCCATTCAACAATATACTTTTCTCAATGATGATATGGAGATGTGCACTGTTATGTTGAAATTTTCTACTAACTATATTTTTTCTGTTATATATAGACCACATAGTAAACATATTGCTGTGGGTTCACGCATACCTCACATGACATACTAGCTCGGGATCTTATTAAAAGAAATAACACAGTTTTTCTTGGTGACTTTAACAATAATCTCTTAGAGCATGCTTCCCATTAACCAACTAGCTACTTTTTGAATTCAATGCAAATTTTTAATTATTTTCCACATATGTATATCTCGCCCTACCAGGTTTCCTGATAGTCCTAACTTAGGTCAACTCTCACTCCTTGACCACATATGGACAAACTCTACTCCACTGTCTACCTCTGGAAGAATTGACTACTCACTATCTGATCATCTCAAAATTTTCTTAAATATTACAGTAATATCTGTTCATTGCACTAAACATAAAATTGTCTATCGGACATTTGATAGACTTAAACATAATTTATTTACCTCTAGTCTATCTGCAATTGACTGGAATGTCCTCCTCAGTTCTAATGATATTAATATCAACGTTGATACTTTTATTGAAACATTGAATACGTTAAGCAACTCACATCTCCCTAAAGTGACTAAGTTTATATCTGCAAAAAGACTCTCTAACCCATGGATAACGTCTGGAATACTTAACTGGAGTAAATACAAAAGTAAGTTATTCAAGATTTATAAATTCGGGAATGTTAATCATAACATCTACAAACAATTCCGGAACCATTTGACGCGTTTAGTTAGGGCAGCTGAGTATAACTACTATATGAATATTTTTAGTAACTTTATAAATAACACTAAGAAAATATGACAGACCATCAATGAACTAACATGTAGTCGGCCACCAAAAACAACAATATCTACTGTAACTCATAACAATACTTTACTTAACAAGCCAAGCCAAATTGTATAAGCTCTCAATGAACATTTTAGTGAAATTGCAATTAAACTCAATAATGCTCTACCTCCAGCTAATATAAATGCCACTGATTATCTACAAGGAAATTATCCAAACATGGACTATGGACAAACTCTATCATTTCTATGATAACATTTCTATGGACATTTATATGGACAAACTCTGTGTTTGTCCCTCCAGCTAGTTATATTGACATTATCAATGTTATCAGGATCCTCCCAAAAAAAGTCAAATGTTGATGAAATCTCTGTTAACATAATTAAACGTTTTTCTGAGAAAATTGCTTACCCCATTGCTTTACTTTTTAATCAATCCATATCTACAGGTAAATTTCCTTCAATTCGAAAGCATGATAATATTACACCTGTGCATAAATCTGTCTATAAGAATGATCCTAACAATTATCGCCCTATTTCTACCCTATCTATTTTCTCAAAAATATTTGAGTTGTCAATGAAAAATATGTTAGTGCCATATTTAGCAACCAAAATATCTTGAATGAGTCTCAGTATGGATTTAGGTCAGGTTCAAGCACTGTTGATGCCCTTAATCTGTTTTCCTCTCACCTTTATTCATCCCTTAATGATAGATTATCAGTATTATCTGTTTATGACGATTTTTCCAAGGCTTCTGACACGGTTAACCACACGATTCTTTTTGACAAATTAAATCATTATGGCATACGTGGAACCATACATTCATGGTTCAAGGACTACTTAGCGAACAGAACTCAGTGTACAGTCCTTGATGGTCATAAATCCTCTAAACGAAATATTTATACGGGTGTCCCACAAGGAAGCGTCCTAGGGCCTACATTGTTTCTTATCTATATTAATGATATTCTCAATGTCTTCACCTTTGCTGATACTATCCTCTTTGCTGATGACATGACTTTATATCTCGCAGGCATATGGAAACTTTAATCCATTCGGCCAATCAAGACTTTGATAAACTTCATAATTGGTGTTTGAGCAATAGACTTACAATCAATAATAATAATACCTACTTCATGCTATTTTCTAATAAAAGAGTTATCGAGTTGCCTGATCTGAAAATCAACAATAACTTAATTAGTAGATCCAGTAAGGTAAATTTTTTATGGGTTTTGTTTGATGAAAGCTTAGTTTTTTTATTCTATATAAGTAATGTTACCCAAAAACTTTCTAGATACACTGCCATGCTGTATAAAGTAAAAGATTGTATGCCCCGTGAAATACTAAAAACTCTTTATTATACACACATATACCCATGTAGCGACTAAAGTAGTCACCCCTTTCAGTCTTATATAGTTTTCCGTTTTCTCTACCAGTTTGTCTCTGAGAGAACCAGCGTGCAGCGATGACTATTCTATTTCGTAGTCTTCAATACTTGTTGTTATTATTATAATGTTCTTGCACTGTTATCAGCTTATCAATATAATCAATTATATACAACGTGTCACCAGCAATATATACTGGAAGTATCCTTGGTGAAACTCGCATGTCTTGGCGAGTTTTACATAACACCTTGAAAATCACCAATTATGTAACCTGAAATTTTGTATATATACTCCAGATTTTATGCAATAAAATTAACCTAAACTGGCCAAATGAGTATCCTTCATTCCAGTTAAACCAAAGCTATGAACACTCCACCTAGTTACAAATGGTGACCTGGAGTGTAAGCTAATGGTTCCTAGGTGGCTAAGACTGGTGCTGTACATCATGGCATAGAAATGCAATTTCTATGCTTTGCTGGACACATGAGCACACCTCTCCTAGTCGTGGGACCTGCGTCTTCGGAAGCATTCGTCCCATTGCTCCCGCTGTATATTCCTAGCCTCCAGCTTCACTGGTGTTCGCTAGGTTGAAAGCGGGATAGGGAGAATTACACTTACGTGTAGCCGCCACCTAGTCAGGTTTCCCACCCAAACCCCGGCACCTTCTGTGCCTTCCTCAGGGCATTTTTGCCCTCAGACGCCTTACTGCGTCCTCAGCAGCCTATGCGCATTCAGCGCGGCCACTGCCCCGTCAGATGCCTTACTGCGTCCTCAGGCCTATGCGCATTCAGCGCGGCCACTACAATGCCAGGCGCCTCACTGCGTCCTCAGCGGCCTTATGCGCATTTAGCGCGGGCCCTGCTTCCTCCGAGGCCTCACTGCGGCCTATGCGCATTTAGCGCGGCCGCTGCCCCCCTCCAGACGGCTCACCACGTCCTCAGCGGCCTTATGCGTGTTTAGCGCGGGCCCTGCTTCCTCAGACGCCTCAGTGGCCTATGTGCACTCAGCGCAGCCACTCCACCCTCTGACGCCTCCTTGCGCCCTCATCACGACCTCACGCGCATTCTGCGCAGCCCCACGGTGTTATTGAATCACTCCACGGCCGCCGCTCGCCGCCCTATGGATTACCAGCCCTGTGGATTACTCAACCCTCAACTCCACAGTGTTAACGTGACTCACTCCACGGCCGCCGCTCGCCGCCCTATGGATTACTCACCGCCCTATGGATTACTTACCAGCCCTGGGGATTACTCAACGCTCAACTCCACAGTGTTAACGTGACTCGTTCCACGGCCGCCGCTCGCCGCCCTATGGATTACTCACCGCCCTGTGGATTACTCACCACCCTGTGGATTACTCATCGCCCTGTGGATTACTCATGGCCCAGTGGATTACTCACCGCCCCTTGGATTACTCACCGCCCTGTGGATTACTCATTACCAGGCGGCAACACTGCCAGGCGGCACCACTGCCATGGCGGTAACACTGCCACGCCCGCAACACTGCCGGCGGCACCACTGCCATGGCGGTAACACTGCCACGCCCGCAACACTGCCGGCGGCACCACTGCCATGGCGGTAACACTGCCACGCCCGCAACACTGCCGGCGGCACCACTGCCATGGCGTCAACACTGCCACGCCCGCGACTCACAGCCGGCGGCACCACTGCCATGGCGGTAACACTGCCACGCCCGCAACACTGCCGGCGGCACCACTGCCATGGCGGTAACACTGCCACGCCCGCAGCACTGCCGGCGGCACCACTGCCATGGCGTCAACACTGCCACGCCCGCGACTCACAGCCGGCGGCACCACTGCCATGGCGACAACTCTGCCACGCCCGCGACTCACAGCCGGCGGCACCACTGCCAGGCGGCAACACTGCCACGCCCGCGACTCACAGCCGGCGGCACCACTGCCATGGCGGCAATACTGTCACGCCCGCACACAGCCGGCGGCACCACTGCCATGGCGGCAACACTGCCAAGCCAGCAACTGGTCACCACAGCCCTCCACGTCAACCAACACCAACTTCTACCAAAGTCTCGTTCCTCCTCCCGCGTCACTAGGGGGGGGGGTACTGTAGCGACTAAAGTAGTCACCCCTTTCAGTCTTATATAGTTTTCCGTTTTCTCTACCAGTTTGTCTCTGAGAGAACCAGCGTGCAGCGAGGACTATTCTATTTCGTAGTCTTCAATACTTGTTGTTATTATTATAATGTTCTTGCACTGTTATCAGCTTATCAATATAATCAATTATATACAACGTGTCACCAGCAATATATACTGGAAGTATCCTTGGTGAAACTCGCATGTCTTGGCGAGTTTTACATAACACCTTGAAAATCACCAATTATGTAACCTGAAATTTTGTATATATACTCCAGATTTTATGCAATAAGATTAACCTAAACTGGCCAAATGAGTATCCTTCATTCCAGTTAAACCAAAGCTATGAACACTCCACCTAGTTACACCCACATCTACTTTACTGTAACCCAATCTGGAGCACCACATATGACATTCATCTGAAATGCCTAAACCTAATACACAAAAATATTATTCGGATCATTACTAATAGAACATAGAGAGCATCTCCTGAAACTCATGCCCTTTATGTTTCTGCCCGCAATCATGTCAAATCTATACTTCAATTTACCAAAAACTCCTTCATTCATAGAAAAAGTCTAAATCTTACTGAATCAAACTCCTCTCGTGACTTCTGGCATCTAACAAATAACATATTGAACAATTTTTCTTCTACATCTTTCCTTCCTATGCTTCACCCAGATGGCTCCACATCTGTTTCATCTATTTATAAAGCTGAACTCTTCGCTCAAACCTTTGCTGAAAATTCCACTCTGGTTGATGAAGACGAGGTTGATGGAGACGCTGGAGAAAATCGAGGAGAGTCGCGCTGCCAGACTGGCTGGGAACCAGGACCAGCACAGGGCTCTGTCACGCCGGACTAGAACCCTCCTGGGGAGAGACAAGGAGAGGTATGTCAGGAGTCTCGCTGAGGATGACGAGGGTCATTTGAACGCTAATGACCTCCGACCCGCCTACCGAGCCCTGAAGAAACTCTGTTCCAAGTCTCCGTCTCGGGCGAGTGCTATTCGAACAACAGATGGGCGCCTCGTGTCGGACATGGATGGGCAGATGGCTCGTTGGGCTGAGTACTTTGGGCAGTTGTTCACGGTGGACCCTCCAACTGAGCAGCTTCAAACCGCTGGGTTACAGGCAGTGGATGCCGATCCTCCCATATATGAAACCGCACCCTCTATTGACGATGTCAGAGAGGCTGTAGCAAAGATGAGGGGTAGGAAGCAATTGGTGTTTGTAATATCAGTGCGGAGCTCCTCAAAGCTGGGGTGAGGCCATAATTCGCGGGCTGCATACTGTTGTGATTGCCGTGTGGCAATCAGGTACCGTTCCTCCTGACTGGAAAAGGGGCTGGTCGTCCCTATCTGGAAAGGGAAAGGGGACCGTCAGGACTGCAACAATTACCGTTGTATTACACTGCTCACCGTGCAAGGCAAGGTGCTTGCCCATCTATTGCTGACACGGATCAATATCTGTTGAAGCATCAGAGACCTCAGCAGTCTGGGTTGGCGCCTGGTAAGTCAACAACGGACCGTATCCTAGCGCTTCGTGTATTGGTGAAACGCCGACGTGAGTTTCGACAGGGGATGCTTGCAGCCTATGTTGATCTCAAGTAGGCGTTTGACTCAGTGCATCGTGAGTCACTCTGGAATCTTTTGCGACTTAGCGGGATTCCTGCAAGGACTATTGGTTTGATGAATGGTTGTATTATGAGACTGAGAGTGCTGTGAAGTGTGGGGGAGGTGTATCCAGCTTATTTCCTGTTAATACAGGAGTGAGGCAAGGGTGCGTCCTTGCCCCGTCACTTTTCAACACTTGTATGGACTGGGTATTGGGCAAAGTTGTAAATCAAAGCGATTGTGGAGCATCCCTCGGCAGCACCAAGATCACTGATCTTGTTTTTGTCGATGATGCAGTAATCTTTGCTCAGTCGCTGGAGGTCCTGGTGATGGCTCTCGAGGCGCTGCACGAGGAGGCAAAGCCGTTGGGACTTAAGGTCTCCTGGCTTTAGACCAAGGTCCAGGTGTTGGAGGCTTACTAGATGAAACAATACAGTCTGTTCATGCGTGCGGCGAGGATATTGAGATCTTGGAAAGTTTTACATACCTTGGTAGCGCAGTCCATAATGACGGCGAGTCAAGTCAAGAAGTCTTACGACGGATTGGCATAGCCCACGGTGTTATGGACTGGCTCAGCGGAAGTATTTGGTTTTGTCGGTACCTGTGCAGGAGGACAAAGATCCGGATCTTCAAGTCGCTTGTGATCCCTGTCCTACTCTATGTTTGTGAGACATGGACACTAAATAGCGATTTGAAGAGACTAGTCGATGCCTTTGGTAATAAGTGTCTTCGCAGAACCATGGGGTATCGTTGGGATGATTACGTGTCAAATCAGCCATTGCAACGTGAGACTGAATCGAGGCCTATTACCTACATAATCCGTCAGCGCCAACTTCGGCTATATGGGCATGTGGCACGCTACCCTGAAACCGATCCTTCCCATCGGGTTGTATCTGTAAGAGACAATCTGGCGTGGTGTAGGCCAAGAGGGCGCCCACAAGACTCGTGGCTGGGGCAAGTTGATGCTTCTTGTCGAGAGCTGCTTGGTATGAGAAAGGAGCCTGCATGGGGGCTCACGCGTGGTGACCACGGGAGTGGCGTCGTAGGGTGGGCGAGGCGACGCGCCACCTGCCATATGCCCCCAATGATTGATTGATTGATGAAGGGCTTGTTCTTCCTTCTTCTCCACCCTCTGACTATATTATACCTGTTATTAAGATCCTTCGTAATGATGTTTTATTTGCCCTTTCAAGCCTAGATCCTCGAAGGCTTACGGTCCTGACGAAATCCCTCCTATTTTTCTCAAAAACTGTGCTTCTGCTATTGCACCCTGCCTGGTCAAACTTTTCCGTCTTTGTCTATCTACATCCACCTTTCCTTCTTGTTGGAAGTTTGCTCACATCCAACCTGTTCCTAAGTAGGGTGACCTTTCTGATCCTTCAAACTACCGTCATACAGTTTTGACTTCCTACCTTTCTAAAGTTTTTGAATCTATACTTAATAAGAAGATTCTTAATCATCTATCTGCTGACAATCTTCTATCTGATCGTCAGTACGGTTTCCGTAAAGGGCGATCTACTGGCGATCTTCTAGCTTTCCTAACTGAATCTTGGTCATCCTCCTCTAGGAGTTTCGGTGAAACTTTTGCTGTTGCCCTTAACATATCAAAAGCTTTTGATAGAGTCTTGCACAAATCTTTAATTTCCAAACTACCCTCATTCGATTTCTATCCTTCTCTCTGTACCTTCATCTTAAGTTTCCTTTCAAACTTTTCTATTTGCAGCTACTGTAGACGGACATTGTTCTTCTCCTAAATTTGTCAATAGTGGTGTTCCCCAGGGTTCTGTCCTATCACCCACTCTCTTTATATTATTCATTAATGGTCTTCTCTGTCTAACTCAAAGCCCTATCCACTTCTACGCTGATGATTCTACCCTGCATTTTTCAACGTCTTTTATTTGACGTCCAACTCAACAGGAACTAAGTGATTCACGGAGAGATGCCACCGAGCGACTAACTTCTGATCTTTCTATAATTTCTGATTGGGGGAAAGCAAACCTTGTTTTGTTTAATTCCTCAAAAACCCAATCTCTTCACCTATCTATTCGACAAAACCTACCAGATAGCTATCCCCTCTTCTTCAATGACACTCAACTATCTCCTTCTTCTACAATGAACATTCTGGGACTATCCTTTATTAAAAATCTGAACTGGAAATCTCACATCTCATCTCTTGCTAAAACAGCTTCTAATAAGTTAGGTGTCCTGTGGCGTCTGCGTCAATTTTTTTATCCCTCCTAGGGGCTTGCTCTTTACAGGGGCCTTATCCGCCCATGTATGGAGTCTGTCTCACATGTTTGGAAAGGATCCACTCATACAGCTCTCCTAAACAGGGTTGAGTCAAAAGCTTTTCGTCTCATCAACTCCCCTCCTTTGACTGACTATCTTCAATCTTTAAATCACAGCTGGAATGATGCTTCTCTTGCTATCTTCTATCGTTATTTCCATGCCCACTGCTCTTTTGAACTTACTAACTACATGCCTCCCCCCTCCCGCGGCCTCGCTGCACAAGACTTTCTACTCATTCTCATCCCTATTCTGTCCATCTTCCTAATGCAAGAGTTAATCAGTATCTTTACTCTTTCATCCCTTTCACTGGTACACTCTGGAACTCTCTTCCTGTTTCCATTTCTCCACTTACCTACGACTTAAATTTTTTCAGAGAAGAGTAACAAAACACCTTCCGAACTAAATTGGCACTACCCTCTTTATTTTTATTATCCTACTGTCTTATTTATAGGGACTGGCAACTAAGCGGGCTTTGTGCTACCTATTTTTGTTGTGCCCTTGGTTAGTCCGTTGTGATGTAAAACAACAAAAAAGTTATTTTATTGAACACACTACTACTCTTTTTAAAAACACTTAAATTCTTAACGATCAAGATATAACTAAACTTTCGATTGCAAATTGTATGTATAAGAATCAAATCAACGTCTCTCTTCCCTCTCATCAATACTGCACACGACATAGAGAGCAACTTTCCTTACCAACCCATTGTCTAAGCCTCTTCCGCCACTCTACTATGTACTTTGGACCTTTGATCTGGAATTCTCTCCCTCTGCTTATTAAGAATACTCCCTCTCTCAAATAATTAAAAAGTAAACTTAAATATTATCTTCTGGACTTTTATTAGCCAGTGTCTAATATATATATATATTTTTATCTTCCCTTATCTTTCTACTATTTCATCATCATCTCCCCTCCCCTTCTTCTGTATGTGTACCCTTTATTGCATATTATTGGAGTTTGCTATTGCATATTTTCATATTTTCTACTATTTTGTATTTTATATTTTGTATTGTGTATTTTTGTTACTTTGTTATTATTGCTTACTCATAATCTGTTTGTTTTCTTATAGTTTGTTTTTGAATTCGTATGTATTTCGTATGAATTTTACTCTTTGCCTGAAAAGCTCTGCTTTATTATAAAGGCTGGCCTTCTAAGTTGTAAACAAACATTATTGTATTTATGCGGCTATTATTTAATGTTTCAAATGTTTCAAATGTCTCACCAATCAACCAACACCCTTCACCATTCAACCTGCACCTTACAACCCACACCCTGCACCCTGTCGCCACAGCCAACTTCCTTCACCCTACCACACACACCCTTCACCCAACACCATACCACTCACACCCCACACCATGTCATCCACACCCTCCACCCTGTCGCCACACCCTGCCCTGCGTCACCCGGTGCTTCCCTCTAAATCTAGCGCGGAAATGAATACTTAGTCAGCACGAGGGGCGTTTCTTATTAATGCATTCAAAAGCTTTCTCGTGGCGAGTCTACATTTTCTATTGAGTTATACCTTGAAAACGAAGAGGGGGGAACTTTGTTTAAACCTTTTGTAACTTTTAGAGTTAACTTGCACGAAACACAAATTTTTCCTTAGAAATTCAAAGCATTAAAGTTATTAATCCTTAAAATGACACTTGAGCTTTTTACGCCTCGTATACAATAAAAAAAGATTGATTTCTTTGCAAAACACAACTTAGGAAGCTGTTCAGTATCCGACCTTGGGAAGCAGGATGTATACAGGACTGGATTCTGTTATAGGCGACGGAATCCTGTTCATCACGGGTTCCAATCTTGTATTTAGGCGCGTCAGATTGATGCCAAATACTCGGCTGGGAGGCTCTTGAGGCTTCGTTGGGGAGTCTCATTGGAGGGTTTGTGTTCCTCTGACTCGAATTTAATAGTATGCATTATCCTTCCTGTGCCTCTTTCCTCCTTCCTTCAATATATCCCTTTCCCTTCTTTATACCTTTGCCATTCCTCTATCATCCTGTCTCTATGCTTCTTCTTTCCCTTCTACTTGCATCTATATCTCCCTTTCCCTCCTTTATCCTTTTTGCTATTCCTCTATCATCCTTGCCTCATTGGTTCCTCTTTACCGTTCTACTTCCTTCAATATCTTCCTTTTCCCTCCTTTATTCCTTTGCTATTCCTGTCTACTCGTTTCCTCCCCATTTCCTTGCCTCCTTGCTTGCTTCTTTTCCCCATTCTATTTCCTTACTTTTCTCTTTCACTTAGTCTCTCCTTCCTCCATTCTATGTATTTCCTCCTGCCTATTTTCTCCTCCATTTCCTTTATTCCTTGTTTCTCTTTTCCATTCCCTACTCATTACACTTACCCTTAACCTCTCCCTTGTCTCTCTTGCTTCTCATTTTATATCTGTCTCTCCTTCTCCCCTCTCTGTATTTATCTTTAACTCTCCTTGTTATTTTCTCTTGCCTCATCGTTTTTCCTTATATATCCATTCCTTTCTTTATCTACTTTTCATAGTTTGTTTCATTGTATTTCTCCTCCTCCTCCTCCTCCTTTCCTCCTCTCACAAATCCCTCCATTCCTTCCTTCCTTCCTTCCTTCCTCCTCTTATTCCTCTCACTTCCACCTCCGCAAGCGCTTCTTTCACCACTATTTGCATTTAAATTCTCTTCTCTCTCTCTCTCTCTCTCTCTCTCTCTCTCTCTCTCTCCTCTCTCTCCTCTCTCTCTCTCTCTCTCTCTCTCTCTCTCTCTCTCTCTCTCTCTCTCTCTCTCTCTCTCCTCCTCCCCCTCCTCCCCTTCTCTCTCTCTGCTCTCTCTTTTCTCTCTCTCTTTCTTCCTCTTCTCTTCTCTCTCTTTCCCCTCCTCTTCTCCTCTCTCTCTCTCTCTCTCTCCCCCTCCCCCTCTCTTCCTCTCTTCCCTCTCTCTCTCTAAATATTATATATAAAATATATTATTAAAAATTTTTATTATAATATATATTTTTATATATAAAATAATTAAAATTTTATAAAATTTTAATTATATATATTATAATAAAAATTATATATAATAAAATACTATTATTTTTAAAATTACATATTTAAATATTATGTATATAATTTACGATAATATATAATATTATATATCATATATATTATATAATAATAAATATATAAAATATATATAATTATATATATATATTAATATATATATTACATATAATATTATAAATTTTAAAACATATATTATATAATATAATAATATAAATTATTTTTAACACCTAGTTTTTTAAAAATAATTACCTTCCCACCTAGTCTAAAAAAACCCCTACTTTCACTGGTTTAGGAATCAATAGCTTCATTTACCCTAACCTTTTTAAAAATCAATACTATTAAGACCCTACACACAATGCTTAGTTTCTCATCTTTTTGGTTTTCCCTTTGATAAAAATCAAATCCTTCCAAATTTTTTTCCAAAAAATGGCTCCCCCCCAAAAATTAAATTGAAAAAATCATCTAAAATTTTCTAGATAAAAGTTCAACCCAGATGAACAAAACCCGAACCTATTGGAACACAAATTTTAAAAAACCCCTTTTTTATGGCCATCTCAGTTACACCTTCAAAAAAAACCAATGATCTCTTAAGTCACATTTCCTACTCAAAATTAAATTTTTTTTTACAATTCTCTTACCAAGAACTTTTTTAAAATAAAAGCTCTATACTAAAGCCCTTATTTCTAACATTTTTAAAAAATTCAAAGTTCTAGCTGAAACGCTAATCGCGGCGAGAAAAAAGGAACTCCCCTTGGCTTTCTGAGCAAAAAGGTGTTTCGCACGTACGTCGACCCATTTCTTCACCTTCGCAACTCAATCCGCTCACACTCACATGTTTGATCACCCTTTTTCTAAAATGACTTTAGTATCCTATCCAAGGCACACTACCCATGCACTAATTATTAAAAAAGCATACCATCAAGACTTGCCCCTGTTTAAATAACCAAGTCTTTCACAACAACACATATACTCAAATGCTACCCTGTTTCGATTGCCCGACTCTGGGTTTCGATCGCCCCCACAAGCTAAAATGTCACCCAAAAAACCAGTGTTCATTCAGTCCTCCCCCAACTCAGCAGCATCCACCAAGGTCCTTTTTAAGTAAAAATTTTTTTTTTTATTTTTTTAGAATTTTAAAAAATATAGGAAAATTTTTTTTTTTTCTTAGAATTAATTTTAGATGTTTCCTTTTTAGCTTACAATATATTCATTTTTAATTTTTTTTACCCTGATGATGCCAAGTGCCTTGCAAAAAACGTTGTAAAAAAACCCCCAAGTATACCGGTTCCGTCCCCCTAAAACTTCATAAATAAAAATCTAAAAAAAAATCTATATATTATATTATAATATATATATATATATATAAATATATTTATAATATATATAAAAATTATATAAAACATTATATAATATACAATATAATATATTCAATATATATATATATACTATATATTATATAATAATTTTTATAATATATATATAATATATAATATATATACAATATATATATATAAAAATATATTACATATACAAAACATAACATAACATATACATATAAAATATATATATATATATTAATAAATTTAATAATATAATAATAATATAATTTATATAATATATATAATATATATATATAAATATATATATATATATATAATTTTAATAAATATATATATTATATATTAATTATATAATATATATATAAAATATATATTATAATATATATATATATATATATATATTAATATAATTATATTTTATAATATATATTTATTATATATATATAATTATATTTATATTACCGCAAAGGGGCCCTCCGGGCGTACTTTTTGGTAGCCCTGCGAAGGGCTATTGGGGGGGTTTTTCGGCCCACCCCCTGTTTTTGGTGGGCCCAAAGGGCCCACCAAACAAGATCCCAATACCCCTTCTACTTTCCTAAATCTTGACGTAGAAATCTTATTAACGCAACACAAACCATTCCACACCCCCAACCTATTAATCACCCATTACCCCTCACCCCCCACCCATTCACTCACCCTTTCCAAACACCCCCCACCCATTTCCCCCCCCCATTAAACCATCACCAACACCCTTTCCTCACCCTTACCCATCACCCCCACCTATTCCCTCCCCATCACCCATCACCCCCAACCCTTCATCACCCATCACCCCCCACCCTTTCCCATCCCCCCACCCATTCACTCACCCCTTCCACACCCTCATCAAGGTTTTGTCAAAACTCGCAACCCCCATTTTTTTTTCCCAATTTTTGCTAATAGGCTACTAAAAAAAAAAAGAAAAAAAATGATGGATCATATTATAATTGGGGTTAAAATGTGCCCCCCGGTCGAGCTGGTTCCAAAACTGTGCCTAATGATGGTTGTGCCCCGGGGGGCGAAATTAGCGCGGAACACAAACCACACAAGACACACACACACACACACACACACCCACAACACAGACACACTTTTGTTTATATAATAATATAAAATATATATATATATAATATATATATAATATAAATATATATATATATAATATCATGAAGTTTTTAGGGTGACGAGACACCGGTATACTTGGGGGTTTTTTATGCAACGTTTCGCCAAGGCACTTTGGGATCATCAGGCTAAAAAATTTAAAATTTTTATATTGTAATGCAAAAAGCGAACATTAAAAATTTTTCTAAGAAACAAAAATATTCCTATATTTTCTAAATTACAATAATAAAAAAATATAAATTTTATTAAAGGACCTTTGGGGTGTGTGCTGGCTGAGTTGGGAAGGACGAATGAACACTGGTTTTTTTGGGTGAATTTCAGCTTGTTGGGGGGATCGAACCCAGAGTCGGGCAATCGAAACGTGGGAATCATTTGAGTATATTATTTTTGGAAAAGACTTGGTTATTAAATCAGGGGACAAGTGCTTGATGTTTAGCTTCTAATAATTTTAGTGTCACTAGGGTAGTGTGCCTTGGATAATCTGAAATCTTCATAAAAAAGGGTGATCTAAAACATGTGAGTGTGATCGGATTTCAATTTTCAAGGGGAAAAAATGGGGGCGACCAGTACGTGCAGAAAACCCCTTTTTCTCGAAAGCCTAAGGGTTAAAATTTCCCTTTTCGTCTCGCCGACGTATTGCGTTACAGCTAGAACTTTTAATTCATAAATTATGTTAGAAAAAAGGGCTTTAGGGTTTGGTCTTAATTTGAAAAAGAGTTCTTAGGGTAAGAGAATTAGTAAAAAAAAATTTAAATTTTTTAGTTTGGAAGATGTGACTTAAGTAATCATTGAGTTTTTTTTTTTACTTAAGTACACTTCCCAACTCAAAATTTTTAAATTTTTTTTTATAATTTTTCCTTACCTAAGAAAACATTTTAAAAAATAAAACTTATACCTTTAAAACCCTTATTTCAACATAATTTATGAATTAAAAAGTTCTACGTAACCAATACGTCGGGGAGACGACAAAAGGGAAACTAACCTTAGGCTTTTTTGAGCATAAAGGTGTTTCTGCAGTACTGGGCGCCCATTTCTTCACCTTTGCAAACTGCAAACCGCTCACACTCAATGTTTAATCACCCTTTTTTTAGAATGACTTCAGTATCCTTCCAAGGCCACTACCCTAGTGACACTAAATTATTAGAACTATACACATCAAAACACTTGTCCCCCCATCTTATAACCCAATTTATTTCCAACAAATACATTACTCAAATTTACCCCTGTTTCATTTTCCCCCACTCTCGGTTTTTGCCCCCCAAGCTGAAATTCACCACAAAACCAGTGTTTTATTTTCCCCGTCCCTACCCAATCGACAGCACACAACCCCAAAGGCGTTAAGTACAAATTATATTTTTTTTATTTTTATAATTTAGAAAATATAGGGAAATTTTTTTGTTTCTTAGAAAAATTTTTTTTTTTTCGCTTTTTAGCATTACAACATATTAAATTTTAACTATTTTTAGCCTGATGATGCCAAGTGCCTTGGCGAAACGTTGCATAACAACCCCAAGTATACCGAGTGTCTCTGTCACCCTGAAACTTCATGATGAATCTAACAAGAAATCAACTAA
>JACEEZ010005539.1:134256-188569 GCA_016584305.1 Chionoecetes opilio | reverse complement strand
TTTTAAACAAGTAATATGGTTTATTTTAAACAAGCACTCCCTCTTACTAATATGTTAATTTCTTGTCGGAACTAACAAACATTACTAACAAATATGGTTGACGCAGCGCGAGGAAAGGGAACTGCTTCATTTTTCTTCCTTTTATTAATTTTATACATGTCTAGGAAAGAGCGCAGTAGAATGCCATTGACATCATTGTTTTAAATGGTTTGCAACACTATACCCTCTCCTTGAGTCAGTGCTAACGTCAAATTCCATGGTTAAAAAATGTTTTTTACCAGCCGAACATGTGTTTGCAGTTCACAAAGTAGGACAATATCATGATAATAATTATTTACTTAATGGAAATGGTTCGTACTAGAATTTTTTTTTTTTTAATTGTGAGGTGGTGCTAACTCAGACAAATGCTTCTCAGGCCTTATCGTTATGTCCTTACACCCACTTGATTTCGAAACCATTTTTTTTTTCTCACAAATGTTTCTTCGGACATCACTATTTCTTCTTTAACAAACATTCTATGTGTCTGTAGTATGTCCCGAAGGTGCAGTGTATCAGAAAGCGTCCGGTCATTTCGCAATTCTAATGGCTTGCTATTAGCGCTCTATCTAGTTCATATCTTTGTATGTTCTCCTAAAGAGCAAAATCCGACAAAATCAGGTTAATACATAATTCCATGGTTAGGTACATGCCTTTAGGTTGGCGCGTGGACGCGCCTGGTAGGTGACCGAGCGATTTTGGCTTTGGGTCGATAGATATGTATTACTACAATTATATATTTAAGGCATTACTAATAATATCCATGTTGAAGTTATTGTAACGGTGACACGCCCGTGACGCTCAGGCCACGCCCGTGTCCCACCACACATACCACCAGATGGCAGCAAACACAAGAGAACAAGGTCCCCTCTGTTTGTCGTCCATGCCACACCCCAGACGCCAGCCTCATCCCAACCGTCAGCCCGGCGCCCGTTGTAGCGGTCTGGGAGGTTTGGTATCCAGAAGGTTGTGTTTTCGGAAGCCATGTAGCGCGCCAGAGGTACGATGATTACTTTTCATTTCATCCCGCCGCGCGGAGAGGCAACAGCTTGCTCCCGGCTCCTGCTTCACCCCAGCCGACCCCACGGCCGGAGATTTCCGTGGCGGATTAATTCGCCGTAGGATACTCTGGGTGGATTTAACCACTCATCTTCATCATTTATACATTTTTTCTCATCTTCACTGTCTTTCTTAAGTATATCTTTGCGTCTTATTACCCAGTAATGTGAATATATATAAGCACACTCGATGAGAGACGAATCTTCTGTAAATCAAGGAAGCGTAGCTTTGTTTGTTACTCAATCACGGGAAGCGAGACCATAGCTGAGGCAGCGGCCTCTCTCAACTGCCTGTTGTTCTTCGTCAGGTGGCAGCCTGTCCCTCCACAATATCGGTGTAATGCATCTCACCATGTAGCGACATGATTTGTTCTCCGTCAGGAAGCAGCCTAGCTGCCATTCCTCAGTCAAGAGGCAGCTCGGCATATCTCACCATGTAACGACCTCATTTTGTTCTCATTATTTATACATTATTTCTCACCTTCACTGTCTTTTTACGTATATCTTTTGCGTCTCGTTACACAGTAATGTGAATTAATATCAGCGCACTCGATGAGATACAATTACTGTACGAATCCTATAGTTGTAAAAAAAGGGTTTAGCGTAGCTTTGCTGTTAAAATTTGGCCTTCCTTGTCTACCTAGTACATGTAGCTATAGGTGGCAGGGCATGACAGGTTCTGGCTTTCCGGTTTTTTCCCCTTACTGAATGAAGTTTTAATTTTCAGTGATTGCATTTGTTTATATATTTGCTTCCTCTTATCTGAGGAAATCTTTGTATTGAAGTCGTTATCGGTATAGCTGGTATTTCATAGTAGCCTACTGTTTAGCCTATAATTAACTTGAGCTTATCTAGAATGGAAATTCATTCTCACCCAAAATGCACCATGCATATATGGTGAGCAGCTAGTTGGTGGAAGTAAAAAAAATCTGCTCTTAGCTGACTCTTGTCACTTTAAATTTAGTCTAGACTACGGTAGCCGTTCCTATATGCCCTATAGTGAACCTGGAACTGTTGAGTACAGTAAGGTTTTATGGTTGAAATGTAATGTACACATCCTAAGGATGCAGAAACTGCCGGATGCTAATTTGCATTTGTTGAGCAATTTGCATAATTGACCCTAATTAGCATATTCGTATTATCTTCCTTATTAAACCGCCTATAGAGTTCCTATGGGTGTCTAGACCTAAGTTTTAAGTTCTCAATGATGTAAAACTGCAAGATGCTACTGTATATATTTCTATTTTGTCCATAAATTGTCTAATTAGCATATTGATTAGGTATGTCACGAAATTACGAATATATTCCCTATTTGACATAGCATATGTTCTAAATCAAAGCAAAAATCTGTTTTAAATTTTAATATTCTAAATCAACAAAATTTGTTCTTTAAATCAACAATTAGCACTGTGCACAATGGAGTTGTCGTGGAAATGGTCTGACTGGAGTCAATAATGAAAAATCGTCTGGTCAACTACAAAGTAGAGATGTCCTTTTTAATCGGTATGATGGTATCAGTGCAAAGGATCATGAGAGGCACAGAAGAACCGGGGAAGGATCAATTGCATACCAGTTGACTTTGACCTCACCTTTACCTGGACACGCAGCCATCATGAAGAACAAAGATAACAAGCGGCAGCTCTCCCAACTACTCGGTACTAAAACTATGGAGTTTACATAAATTTTGTGGTTTCCCATCAAAATTAAGAACGTAAAAAAAAGAAAAAAATACAAAGGTTAGCAATAAGATGGTGTCTAGTTGAAATATTTAACCTAGGAGGAAAGACAACTGCCAACCTTTGGAAAAGAACAATGGGAGAGGAAAACCTAACAACAAGATATGTATTAACAGATGAATGGCTTGGAAGAAGTTGACAGAAATAACCTGCTAGTAAGAGAAAAAAAAGTCGGGATATTTGAAGGGACACAAGGAAAAGTTGAGAAAAGAAACATGTACCGTAGATAACAGTATAGTCGCCAGCCGCCAAATTTTACGAATTATAGCATCGCTACTAATTTTTATGTGCCACTGAAGATGATACACAGTAGTTTATATCATGACTGTATAATCTACCCTGTTTCAGCGGTTTTATGCTTTGTATCTGTATGTATATACGGTTTCAAATTTTGCAACTTTTTTTTTTTTCGCGCGACGACGACGTCGGGAGGACACTCAGTAAATACTAAACCCTAGATTATACTAAACCCTAGACCTTATTGTTGGTCGCTACTCTGTTGATATTTTTTTAATTTGATCATTTATAGCCATATCTCTTATGACACAGATGCAGACACAAAATGACAGACTCTCCAGATAGCCCCTTCTAACTTTCCTGAAATCATGGATGTAGAAATGTAAGTATTAACGCCACTACACGTCTGTACATAGAAAAAAACTGTCCTGGCGACTTTAGTGTTATCTACGGTAGGAGTAACACAAGTACAGCTTTCCCAATAGAAACTTAGATGCCTGGAATGGACTAGAAGTGATAGTGGCAAAGTGTGCATCAATTTAAGGAATAAATTGATCAATCATATACACCACGACCACGAGAATAGCTCAGGGCCCTGTATGCTACAAGAGGTATTATAGTATCACATGCACACAAGAGGTCTTTACGATGGAAGATTAATTTAATGCTAAAAAAGGGAAAAAAGTGCCAACATCGGAGGTCAAAGGCACTTTTACGATGGAAGATTAATTCGAGGTAAGAGAGGGTGTGAAAAAAGGGTACAGTGCTGAGAGATATACAAGTTATTTTGTAGGAGGTTCTTAATTAAACTGTTGGAAATTAATTCAAGATGTAGGAAAAGTCCCATGCCCAGATGTCTGTTTTCATTTGGATTTTGAAGGAATATGGGGGACAATTGTTGGAAAACTAAAACAGTCTACTTACATGCTTACTGACTGACGTAAGGCATAAAGTACCTCTAGTGTAAGAGAGTAAATTTCGTTCCCATATTTAAAGGGAGAAATAAAGCCGACCCGTTTATTTATAGACCAGTTCCACCGCCTCAGTCTAGTAGAAAATTTATGTTAGAAAGCAATAAGGGACGGATGGATTGGATACCTGAAAAAAATGAAGTGAATTACAGGCAATGCCTACAGGATAATCCTATCATGCGCGCCCTCCAAGAATTATTTTTACACTTTCAGCCACACGACTGTCATTCCTCCACTCAGCACACTACCACAGGAGCTACTCCATCAGTCTACTCCTCCTGTCTCTCATCTTACTTCATTCTTCATATCTTGACATCTCTCTCGTGGGAGAGCTCTTCCATCATGCATCAATACAATATAACAAGAAGATTCGTCTCTCATCGAGTGTGCTTATATATATTCAGTAATGATTACATTAATCACTCAACATATCACTCTCCTATGCGTCAGTTTCTGAAAAAATTATATAGGCGGCTTAATAAGGAAGATAATACGAATATGCTAATTAGGGTCAATTATGCAAATTGCTCAACAAATGCAAATTAGCATCCGGCAGTTTCTGCATCCTTAGGATGTGTACATTACATTTCAACCCATAAACACCTTACTGTACTCAACAGTTCCAGGTTCACTATAGGGCATATAGGAACGGCTACCGTAGTCTAGACTAAATTTAAAGTGACAAGAGTCAGCTAAGAGCAGATTTTTTTACTTCCACCAACTAGCTGCTCACCATATATGCATGCATGGTGCATTTTGGGTGAGAATGAATTTCCATTCTAGATAAGCTCAAGTTAATTATAGGCTAAATAGTAGGCTACTATGAAATACCAGCTATACCGATAACGACTTCAATACAAAGATTTCCTCAGATAAGAGGAAGCAAATATATAAACAAATGCAATCACTGAAAATTAAAACTTCAATCAAGTAAGGGGAAAAAACCGGAAAGCCAGAACCCGTCATGCCCTGCCACCTATAGCTAAATGTACTAGGTAGACAAAGGAAGGCCAAATTTTAACAGCAAGCTACGCTACCTTTATTTACAACTATAGGATTCGTACAGTAATTGTATCTCATCGAGTGCGCTGATATTAATTCACATTACTGTGTTTCGAGACGCAAAAGATATACGTAAAAAGACAGTGAAGGTGAGAAATAATGTATAAATAATGAGAACAAAATGAGGTCGCTACATGGTGAGATATGCCGAGCTGCCTCTTGACTGAGGAATGGCAGCTAGGCTGCTTCCTGACGGAGAACAAATCATGTCGCTACATGGTGAGATGCATTACACCGATATTGTGGAGGGACAGGCTGCCACCTGACGAAGAACAACAGGCAGTTGAGAGAGGCCGCTGCCTCAGCTATGGTCTCGCTTCCCCGTGATTGAGTAACAAGCAAAGCTACGCTTCCTTGATTTACAAGAAGATTCGTCTCTCATCGAGTGTGCTTATATATATTCACATTACTGGGTAATAAGACGCAAAAGATATACTTAAGAAAGACAGTGAAGATGAGAAAAAATGTATAAATGATGAAGATGAGTGGTTAAATCCACCCAGAGTATCCTACGGCGAATTAATCCGCCACGGAAATCTCCGGCCGTGGGGTCGGCTGGGGTGAGGCAGGAGCCGGGGGCAAGCTGTTGCCTCTCCGCGCGGCGGGATGAAATGAAAAGTAATCATCGTACCTCTGGCGCGCTACATGGCATCCGAAAACACAACCTTCTGGATAACCAAACCTCCCAGACCGCTACACCCGCACCACGGACAGAGAAGGATATTATATCGCGTGGGACAGACGTGTCGAGAGTGTAGCTGTGTGTGTGTTCCCTCGTCACGAACTCATTGTGTTGTAACATTTATTATTGTGCTTTGATAAGAATATTTAACATTATAACTATATAACTGAGCATCACCTTGTGTTTGAATACCCATTTCCCATACTAGAATAGTTGCAACCGCTCGGCAGCTGCTCCCAAGACTTACATAAAAAACAGTAAGTATATGTTAATCCGACTAGAAACTGGCTAGCATTAAACGCAATGCTAGTCATTTCCACAATATATACCTATCAGCTGCTCTACCTACCAATTGATTCTTTCATGTCCATCAACAGTAATATCATGCATACTTAGATATCTTGCAAGTTTTGTGGTGGCAATTCTAAGTGGATGATGGAGAAGCTTAAAGGTTTATGGTGCTACTCTCGTATACCAGATTTCTCGTCCCCGTCGGCGCAGTCCACGGGTTAAAGGATTGATTAATTAATTATCGGCATAACTATTTTTCTGTTTAAAACTTACAAAAATTTGACACCAGGTTTCTCTCGACGTTGAGGCTTTGGCTGGACCCAGAGTTAGGCGGTGGTGGTGATGGGCAACGAACAGGACGTTCACGAAGTGTTGAACCATTCTGTCTTCCGCAACACACGTCTTCCCCTCTACATCACGCCCTACGCCAACATCCCCGGTGATATATGGAGAAAGTGATCATCCCGGATGACTGAAAAAAAAATGAGTATAATGCATATATGTAGTATTAGTTGCAGCAAGTATCTTCTCTGTTGTCTGTTGTTGTTGTTGTTGTCGTCTGCTGTTGTCTTTTGTCTGTCTGCTCTCTCTCTCTCTCCTCTCTCTCTCTTCTCTTCTTCTCTCTCTCTCCTCTCTCTTCTCTCCTCTCTCTCTTCCTCTCTTACAACTGTATATTACCACATCATATAATATATATATATTTATATTTTAATTTATATAAAAAATATATATATATATATATATATATATAATTATATATATATATATTATAATTATAAATAATTTTACGTTGCTGCCTTTATCGCTAGTAGTAGGCATTGTTTTCCTGCCTTAGGTTTTTATCTTTTTTCCCGGGCGGGGGTTGGCCCCTTTACATTCTAGAGGGCTGGATGGGATGTTGGCCTTGTCGTGGTGGCGCAGGGTGGTTTTTTAAATGAACCCCTGTGATGGTTTTTGTGAGGTTTTATTTGAAGCTCATGCTCCCCCCTAGTCCCCTCCGCCCACTTGCCAGTCGCATTCGAAGTTTAGGTTGAATTTTAGCATGTGGGTATTTGGGCCGAACAGAGTCCTGAGGATTAGTTAGTTAAAGTTAGTGATAACTACAATGAAATTGCCAATTTTAATAAGACAATAATTATGAATGCAAGTGTTAATTTAATAGATAGGTATATGAGCAGGGATTCCATCACTTCTTCACGTGATCCTTAGTAAAGCATATTAACCCCCCGTAATTGCCGTGGCGGCCATTTTTGATCACTTCACTCTTCAATTTTTCTCTTTTGTCGTTGTGATGTTATTCTAAAAGGGGATGCCGAAGGGGGGAGCTGAGTTTCATGACAAAAGGGATTACCATTCGTAAAGGGGTTGAAAGAGGAACTTATGAATGACCCATAGGGGGAGAATGTGAGCCGAAGGGCGTTAATTGCCCTGGGCCCCAAAATTACCCTTTTTGAATCCCATCAGAAGAATCCATTACAGCGAAGGACGGGGTTTTAACAATCAAAATTTCGGAGAAAAACTTTTTTTCCATTTTTATATAACTAGCCCAAAGCCGCCCCCCGGGCGGACTTTTTGGCTAGCCCGCGGGGGGTTTTGGGTGGGCTTCGGTAGGTGGTACCAAAAAGGTCTCGGGAAAGCTTACTAAAGAAAATTTTTCCTGAAGCCTCATTCGTTGAACTTGTGTTTTTTATGAAAAGACGATTTTAAAGATTGATTTTCAAGATTCAATGTTTCCCCAAATTTTCCCAAGTGAGACAAATAAAATGAAAACTCTTTTTTTTATTAAAAAATTTTTCAGTTGTTGTTTTGAAGGATAATTTGATATGCCCCAAAAAAGTACAGAGAATTTACGGTAAATGATAGATCATTCACCCCTCACAGAGAGAGGAGGAGATGCGCGAGAGACATCGGCGGTTTAGCTTCGAAAACCCCCCATTGCTCTGAGCCCCAGCTTTTTTCAAGGGGACGAGGACAAAGACGTTACAGGGTTTTTTTTCGTGGAAGCGGACGAAAAGAAAAGACTTGATTTTTCCCATGAAGACGAGACCGAGTTACATCCCCTATACTTCCCAATCAACCCCTCCCAGTCAGGCCCCAGTACCCAGCAGTTATAAACATGCCTTCAGCTGGACACACTCCCCTTGGAGGAAGCCCCTCTGTTTTCAGCTGTACGGATGGACTTCCCGTTGACTCACAACATTATAAGTAAACATCGTAGCTGACATAATGTATGAATTTAATTACCCCACTTGTTTACATAATTTAGTGGAAGATAAAATATTTTCACTTTGGTTTTGCTTAAATGCCAGGGAAAGGAATTTTAAGAAATTAATGTCAGTTCTTTTTTCTGAGATTTTTAAAATAATTTCTTGTAATTCATAATAATTTTTTCGTTCTATATCATCCCTATATGTAATATATTTCAATTTTTTCTTGAATTGCCTTAACACCCAGGGATGGGTGAAACAGTTCCCTTAATAAATTTTTTTACTTAAAATTTAAGACTTTTAAAGAAATTAGAAAGTGAGGAAATTATTCACCGAGAAAGTTGCTAGGATTGTAATATAACACGTGATTCTTACGAATCGGGCAATGACAGAAAAGGGAAATTTAACCTTTGTGTGAGGAATAACTCTAATTTGAGGAAGAAAGTCAACACCTCCGAGTACCTCCCTTGTAAATAACAAAAATTACTGCACCTCAGATAATCCCCTACAAACCCAGTTTTCTAATTCAACACATCCTTTGCAGGTAGTTTTCTCTTGCCCCCGAAGACTCTTCCCGGGGCCACGGGGTGCTATTAACCCCCAGTTACTCTACCAGGGATATCTAGGTAAGGTATTATAAAAAAAAAATAAAAAAATACAGTTTTTCACTCACATTTTAGTTAAAAAATACATTACTTCTGATAGTGCTAAAAAATATATGAAAAAAGCATATTTTAAAGTGATATTTTTTACTAAAGCCCTGGAGTTCAATTGTATTAGCTTAACACCCGTATCCTCACGTTTAAAAAGTTGGTCTTAAACTAACAAAAAAAATAAAAAAAGTATAAAAAAAACTTTAAAATAGCAGCAAATGCCAATGTCGCCATGTAAAGGGGGGTTTACTGCATTAGCACTCCCAGCGCACATATTGATTGATTTCAATTTTTTTGAGAAAATACTTTTTTCAGCCCCTATCATTTTTCAGAGGAATTAGTTACCCTCGATATGCAAAGAATGTATATGCATATCTTAATGCTGTGATAATTTGTGAAAAGCCCGGAGTCAGTTTTTATTTACTTACAAGCCGTATCTACTCCCAAGTTTAAAGAAGCAGGTTTAAAATATAAATAATAAATAAAAAAAATAAAAAAACTGCCAGTGCGATTATCATGCCCTAAAGGGCCCCTACTGATTTTATCTTCATGCACACTTCAAGTTTTATTAAGGACTACGCGATAGGGTTTTGGCAACGCACTTTTTAATGAATTTGCTGTGATTTTAACATTTTACTAACAGATTTTGAGTTCTTTTTGATTTTAATAGCTCATGTTGAGATTCTGTTGAAAAGTCTCTACCAGTTTATTGATGACTTTAAGGCTTTACCCTTTATATCATTACCCCTTTTATCCAAAATTATGGGTTTCCCTTTTGCTTTTTGTCATAAAAATCTCCCCTTTGTATATGTTTTTTTAAGGAGCTTTGGAAAACCCCGAGAATCTAAATTCATCGTAGCACACAATGATGAACAGGGTTAGGTATACAGTCTCTTACCATCGCGATGACCGATATGGGTAGGCGATTTTTGGACCTGATAGGTAGAGTTTAATGTATATAAAAATTTAAACCCAAGCTACATGATGTGTGTCCCCTTTCGTCTGAGGCAACGACCCCTTTTTGATGGGGTTTATGTTGCGAAGTATCCCGCCATGGCATATAAGGATGACGGGATAGCCAGCCTGGTGTCTGAGGCAACAGTAAAACCCTCGCCCCCTTGTCCAGAATTAAACCCCAAAGTGGTGTGTATCAATCAGGTTCCGCCAAGGTGCTGCGCGACCCCCCGCACCACAGGCCGGGAAAAAAAAAATGCACCCCGGAAGGGGAAAAGGTTTTCCGGAAAACCCTTATATGCTCCCAGGGAGGGAGAGGGGAGAAGAGGAGTCGCGACCCCGGGCGTCCAAGCTCAAGCTACGGTCACACTTGCCATTTTCCCCGGGAGGGGGGGTTTTTGCGTGGCCTGGGAGCAGAGTACTTCTGGGCGCCCAGAGCAAGTGGTCACACATGTCTGCCGCCCCGCCCCCCAGCCCAGTGTAGGCAGATCTAAATAAAACAAACGCGACAACGCGTCTCTAATACCAAAATATCCGTAATACCCCAAAAAATACATGACAATACACAAAAATAAGGTATAAAGAGAAAATAAAACATTTTTTAGACGTGTTTGGGGTTTTTTGGGATTTTTGGATTAAGAGATACCACGGACAATCAGGAAACCCCTGAGTGTGCCGTGGTAAACACCCCCGGGGTTTAGGAACGTCCCCGAGGAAATTTATCGCCGAAACACCAATTAGAATCTCGCCGACGTGAAATGTTAACGCCTGCCCTGGGCTTTGGGCACCTAATTACCTAAGATCAAGTAACGATAGATTTCTCCATGAATGCAAAAAACACGGGAAAAAATTTGATTAAAGATTTTGGGCCCTGTAATATCAAAAATTGGAAAAACATTGACGACGGTGGCGAGAATTCCTATCGGGGGTCGATGAAGTCGAGAAGTGTGGGGGTAACACCCTTTGGGTTTGGTGATTTTTTTTGATTTTTGAAGTGTTGGGGTTTTTTGCTTGATCACCCCCTTTGTGCTTTATTGTAAAAGTTATTTTTAAATGTCTTTGGGTTTTTTTGCTAATCAATGTTTTTGCTGTTTCCCTTTTTTTCCCCTCAGTAACAAAGTTTGTTTTTCAATTCATCCCGTTCATCTGCAGGAGAAAAAAATTGCAAGTTTTACTTATTTGCAGTGTGTTGTCTTGTAGAAAGTTTTTAAATTTTCCCGATGTCTTTATTTCCCGAGTGTAATAGGAAGGTTCTAAAGTTTCATCCTGTCCCGTGTTACAGTCGTGCATGCTGGTTCCGTTGGTGTTCTGTTCCCGTAGTTTAGTTTCAGTGTGTTTCTTCGATCTTTTCAAAAATTTTAGTGATTCCAATTTTCATAAAGTCTATTTTTTATGTGTGTTTTTTATGTTCTGTAAAGTCAAGTGTCTTTTTCAAAAAGTTTGCTTTTCCCTTTTTTGGTATAGTTCTTTTTAAATTTTTCAGTTATTTTTTGTTGTGTTTTCATACTAAGTTGGTAAGTTGGTATTAAACTCTTTTAAATAACTGTTGACTGTTTTTGGGCCCGTAATCTTCCATTTTTTAGTCTTATAGCAAGCATGTTTCATGATCATTTTTGGGGGGCCATAAGATCTTATGTTGAGAGTTTTGCTTTTTCATCTGGTTTTCATCAAAGATGATCCCAATTTTCCTTTAAGGAAAGCTTGGTGTGATTTTGGGGGGCCTAGAGTTCGAAAGCTTTGTTCTCTGTTGTTTTGGGGTTTTTTTAAAAACAGAGAACAAAAACTTTCAGAACAAAACTCGAGCCCCAAATACACACCCAAACGTTTCTTAAAGGAGAAATGGTCATCCTTGATGAAAACCCGAGATGCAAAAACTAAACTCTCATAATAAGATACATTATTTTTCCCCCTCCCAAAATGATTACTGAAACGAGCTTGTACAAAGATAGAAAAAGGGAAAAATTTCGGCGGGGGGACTGGAACGTCCCGATCGGAACTCTCGCCGCCAGCGGGGAGTCTTCCAATTCTTGATATTTCAGGACCCAAATTTTTAAATTTAAAAGGCTTTTAGTAAGGACGAGGACTTCGGGTCATTTTTAGAGACACTGACAAAAAATTTTTTGTGCCCAAAATAGGCTTTTTTTAATGGAGAAAATTTATTTCGGAAAGCAATAGTTTTTATACAAAAAAAAATTCTTTACCGAATTTTATGGTCGCCGTTCCCTTAAAAACAGGAATTTTATAAAAAAAAAAGAAAATTTTCCCAAAAAAAAATTTACAGGGTCCAGATAACGGGGAAATGATGAATAGAAAAATACCAAACCTAACCTTTTGCCTAACCTTAAGGTTTTAATGAAATTTGCTAAATTAACCACAAGTATACTAACCAACTTAGGTTAAGGGTTTGGTTGGTTTTTTAAAACCTAAAGGGTTTGGTTAGGGGTTTCTTTGGGTTAAGGGTTTGGTTTGGGTTTTTTGTGGTTAAGGTTAGGTTTGGTATCTTTTGGTTTTAAAGGGTTTGGAGGTATACTTTGTGGTTAAAGGGTTTGGTTAGGGTTTGTTAAAACCTATAAGTTGGTTAGGTATACTTTGGGTTAAGGTTAGGTTTGGTTTCATTAAAACCTATAAGGGTTAGGGTTTAAGGGTTTGGTTTGGGGAGTTTATTCAATCATCCCTTTATCTTTGGGCCCGACACATTTTTCCCGGTCAAGTTTTGTGCTTTTCGATGGAGATTCAGGTTATTAAGGAAACGGCGACCATAAAATTCGGTGATTAGTTTTTTTTTTTTTAGGAAAATATTTGGGTTTTTGGAAAATAAAACTTCTATTCGAAAAAGCACCTATTTTGGGGCGGGGGAAAAATTTTTCGGTTTATGAAAAGACCGCGCAGTTGTCCATTATACCAAGGTTTTACGTATTTCTGCTTCAGGGGTGAAAAGCCAGCAAAAGCTTGGCCCTTTAGGGTTTAAATAAGATGCCAAGTCCGGTTAGGTTAAAATTTCCACGTCGGCGAGAATTCTGGTGGTTTTTTGGGAAAAAAATCCCCCGAGAGTTTCTAACCGCACCGCCTACGTTGTCCCCCGCCCCCATACTGTGGTGCCCCGCCTGTGATAGATCATAGGACATCACCAGGGGTCATAGGTTTTCAGGGAATCTCGCAAACCTAATAACACAAAAAACGGTTTTTTTCATACGGGATTACGCTTTGTTTATATTGAAGCCCCAAGGTCAAACGAGTGTGTAGCCTTTGATTTTGGTCATTGTATGTATAGTCCCCCATCGTCAATCATCTCAGAAAAATGTAATTTTCTAGGATTACTACGATGTATTATCCTTTTTTCTTTAATAAAGATACTAATTTTTTAAATTAGCTTGTGCAATACTATGACCATAAACCTTGTGCCCAGAATAGTGAGGGGGGTCGCCCAGGATAAACGATTCGCCCGTCCACCCCGGGGGTCGATGTGGGCAGTTTTTCAGCCCCGGCGGCCATTGGACGCCCAGCCCCCGCTAAACGCCCAGTCCCGGGTAAAAATGACTAGTGTGACCGCCCCTTAAGACTCCCAAGTGAGTCTGTGTGTACACATCCCCTGTGGGGTAGTACTTTTTCAGTAAATAAATTTTTCTGGTCTGTCAATTAACATTTTCAATGGCCGTTAGTAAAGAACCCCGTGAATTTTTATTTTTCAAACTTAAAAGTGTACAATATATTATAATATTTATAAAAAGTTTTGTCTTTCTTAATTCCTTTTGGGACTTTTCAATACTTTTACATTTTTTAAAACCGCTCGAACCCACAAAAGTCTAACCACCCATTGATGTATACCTTGGGCAGCAAAAAAGTTACCTGCCTATCAGGAGGGCATCACAGGCAATCACCCCCACGGTCATTGACCTGTATCTTAAATGGGTTGAACCCAGTTTCCGTAAATAACAAGACTAAAAAGGGTAAACACGGGGCCAACCCCTCACAGCCCTCCCGAATGTGCAGGGCCAGCCCCATGGCCCCCCAAGGAAAGAAAATAAAAAATTTAAGGGAAAGGGAAAACTATAGCTACAGGGGTATTGGGTCAACGTAAGATTAAAATATATATAATTTATATTATAATTATATATATATATATAATTATATATGTATATATATATATGTATATATAATTTGGTATATATTATATATTATAATATATATATATATATATATATATATATATATATATAAAATAATATATATTATGATAAAAAATTATGATTTCATAGGGAGGAAAGGAACAGTACAGATCTATCGGAGATGCTTTTTTTGCCAGGGGGGATATGTGGGTTTACCGATTAATCACTGGAAAATTTGGGTTTGCTGCCAGGTAGGATCTATTTTAGCAGGTACTTTTTTTATATACTATATAAGTACATATCAAAAATTTTATAAAATAAATATATATAATATATATTTATATTTTAATATAATATATAATATATATATAAATATATATAAAATATTATATATAATTTATATATTATATATAATATATATATATATAATTTATATATATATATTATTTATATATATAATATTTTTATTATATTTTTATATATATATATATATATATATATATATATATATATATATAATATATTATAATTTATTATATATATATATATGTATATATATATTATTATGTGTGTGTGATAGTGGTGTGGTTTTCTGGAAATTATCGTCTAAATTTTTTGATACAGAGCTATATTTTTTTAAACGGGCTGCAAATATAGCTATGGTTAATACTTTATTTTTCATCCCGGGTAGGGCCGGGCGGAAACCCGGAGCAGAGGGATCAACAAACAAAAAAATACCGAGGCAAATATTTTCTACTAAAAAATATATTCCCGCAACGGTCTCACAAACAAAAATAGAATAGTACAGGGGAAGGTGTAGGACTGCCCGAAGCTCAGGTCCCCCCATAACGCCGGCCCGCCACGATCTTTTTGAAAAAAATAGCATTTGGGGTAGTGGGCGACGGGGAAGACAGACGATGGCGGGTTTGATGCAGCTTGGAGCAAAGAGCGGCCTGAAGAAGGAGACGCCGAAACAGTAGCGCGTTTCGCGACGTTTTCCCGCCGGGTCCCGATTGCCCGATACTAAAAGAAAACCTCTGACGGCCGTCCCATTGTCGTTCCTATTTGGGTGGGGGGGTCAAGTGGGGGGGTCCTACCGTCCTGAAAGCTTTACCCCCCCCCCCCCCCAAAACATTCCCAAGGGTTATTAATTTGCCCTAGGTAAAAACCCTCCTAGTTGGGCAATGAAAGGGAACCGTGGTCATTTCTTGTGTGATGAGGGTCGGGTTTATAAATCTCGGGACAGAAAAAATCCAGAAACACAATATTGCAAGACTGTATGGGTATCCAAATTTTTTCTAAAGCTCTGTGAAAAAAATCTGTTTTTATCTTTTCTTCCGGTCCAACCAAATATCCGGGCTTTTGAGCCCCCAAGACCCAAAACGTAATTTCCTTTGAATTTGGGTACCATTAGCGATTTTAGTGAAATAAGCGTTTTTTTTAGTTTTCTTTTTTAGACCCATTCCACTAACGATTTGGATTTTTCATTATTTTTTCGTTTTTTTGGCTAACAAAACGTTTTTTATATGAAAAGGGAGAGATCTGGGGTAAAGGGGGTTAATTCAATCCGAATTTTGAAATTTTTTATAAAAAAATCGTCATTTTTGGTTTATGCAAAAAAGAATCTTTCTAAATAATTTTAACTTTTTTTCTGGTGGGTATAATATTGGTCGCACAATAACAGCAAAGTGTAAAATATTTATGTTAAAAATCTATACACCAAAATATGCCCTATCTCAAAATTTGAGATTTCGAAATTTTAAAAAAGGGGCCAAAAAACCTTTTTTTGCAATGGATTGCAACTGGGACAGTGTAATTTTAAAACGTTTATAAAACCTTATAAAAATATTTTTTGGAGGATCAGGGGGGGGGGGGGGTCGAAAAGGGCCCCCCTGTACATGCCCACTATATATGCGTATAGAACACTACGAGGCCTCTATCCCCTGCTGCAACCCAATGCCCATCGGGGCTTTTGCTTGAGCGTGCTGAACAAGATCTTGGGCACAGTTAATCGGTTTTCCCGACGCGATTTTGGGGGTGGGGGGTGCTGACGTACGCGATCTCGGGACCCAGGCACTCACGATCCGGCCCATGAACCAAATACCACACTGTTACTAGCTTCCCCCTCCTTTCCCCCTCTTTCGGGGGCGAAAACCTTCCTCGTACTTTTTTTGATTTTATTCTTACTCCCTCCCACTCCCACTGCTATTGCTATACTACCACTACCACTATACTATACCACTGAAACTACACTGCTCCCAAAAAAATTACTATATAGTGTATAGTAGTAGTAGTATAGTAATACTATATTGTACAAATAAGTAGTGCAGGGGGGTGGGCGGGTAGGTGGTGGTGGGGTGCGGTCAGGTCGTGAGGTGAACCCTCCCCATGGCCCTGCCGCCCCTCGGCCATCCCTTCCACCTCTCCTCACAGCCCTCAGCCCTCCCAATATTATTATTTTTATTATGTTTATTTTATTTTAGTGTTAAATTTTTGAGTATTTTACTGTCTTTACAATTAACTAAACATTTTTAATTACACTTCTACTCCATACTACTACTACTATACTCTACTATACTATCACAAACCCATACTACTACTAAAACCACTATTATTAAGTAACTATTCTCCCTTGCATTCAAATACTATTATTTACTATTTTTACAACTACTACTTTCACAACTACACAACTATTACTCCTACTATAGTTGGGGATATATTTATTTTATTTTTTTATTATCGTTGTTTTTATTGTTAGTTAGTTTGTTAGTTTTTTATCTTAAAATGGAATTGGGTAGGACTGGGGGTGGCGCACGGAGCGGAGCCATCCACATCTCAGCTATGCTGGAGATAGAATGAGGGAAAAAAGGGCTTGGGGGGGCCGGGTTCGGGGGGGCGTAGGTGCGCCGGTGAGCCAAAACCCCGTCCGCGTCGGAAAACCGTTATAGACTTGGTCTTGGGTGTGAAAATATGTCTCGACAACAGAGCGCGGACTTAGGCAGATCCACCTCTGGGGTGGACGCGGCTTTTTATTATAGTGGGTTTGGGTTTTAGCCGAAACGATCGTGCCCCCAGTCTTCGAGTCAGGGGGGGAAGCCCGCAAAAGGAGGTAGTATCTCCCGCAAAGACCTGCTCTCCGACTACTAGATACTACTTGTCCTTAAGGGAAATACAAAGCCTCCCTCGGGGAGGTGTAAACGGTCGGTAGGCGCTGACTGGCTAAAGGGGAAATAAAGACGTCACTAGCTCACATCCGTCACCAGCCAATGACAAACTGTTTTTTTTAAAAATTCTGACAATCACAAACAGCGCGACATATTTTGGGGAAAAATGGATGCCCGATGCTCTCTCTCATCTGTCCCCGTCATCTAAAAATAATTCTAGTTTTATTTTGAAAAGCCCCAAAGCCGCCCTCGGGGGGACTTTTTTGGGTACTCCTGCGGAGGGCTATTTTGGGGGGCTCGGCCCACCACCTGTGCTTGGGGGCCTTCGGCCCCCCAAACACGGACGCCAAAATAGCCCCTTCAACTTTCCTGAAAACTGGATTAGAAAAGATGTATTCCCCCCACCCCTTCATCACCCTTACCTCCCCCTCACCCCTTCACTCACCCATTTCCTCACCCCCCACCCATTTTTCACCCATTTCCCCTCACCCCAAAACCATTCACCACCCATACCCTCACCCCCACCAATTCCCCCACCCACACCATTTATCACCCCCCAACCCACCCCATTTTCCATCACCCCACCCATTTACTCACCATTCCCACACCCTAATCAAAGGGTTTTCCCAATTCTCGAACCACTTTTTTTTTACAATTCTCGCTAAAGCTGCTAAAAAAAAATATAAAAAAATGGATCATCTCATAAGTGGGCTTTTAAAACCCTTTCCCCGGCGACCTGGTTCCAAAAAAAGTGCCCTATGAGGTGATTGCGCCCCGGGGGGCGGAAACCATACCCCCACACAAAACACACACACAGACAGCAACAGACAGACAGACACACTTTTGCTTATATAGAAATGAGTATTTTGTATTATTCCCCCCCCCTTCACCACCCATTCCCCCTACCACACACCCCTTACCCACCCCCCACCAAATTCCCCCCCCATCACCCCTCACCCCCCCCCCCATTCACTCACCCTCACCCCACACCCATTTCCCCTCACCCCACCCATTACCATCACCCTACATCAAGGTTTTTTCAAAACTCGCAACCACTTTTTTTTTTCAATCTCGCTAAAGGCTGCTAAAAAAAAAAAAAAAAAAAAAAAAAAAAAAAAAAGTGTCGGATCACTCATAAGTGGGCTTAAAACCTTCCCCTGGTCGACCTGGTTCCAAAATGTGCCATATGAGGTGATTGGGGCCACGGGGGGCGGAACCTATACCACACACACAGACAGACAGACAGACAGACAGACACACTTTCGCTTATATAGAAATGTATGTATGTATTCCCCCCACCCATTCACTCATCCATTACCCATCACCCCCACCCATTCATTCACCCATTACCCATCACCCCCCACCCATTACCCATCACCACACCCCATTCACTCACCAATTACCCATCCCCCCCCACCAATTCCCTCACCCATCACCATCCCCCCCAACCCATCACCCCCCACCCATTCACTCACCATCACCACACAACCCATTACCCATCACCACACCCATTCACTCCCCCATTACCCATCACCCTACACAAGGTTTCGTCAATTCTCGCAACCCACTTTTTTTTTTTCACAATTCTCGCTAATAGGCTTCTAAAAAAAAAGAAAAAAAAATTTGATGGGATCTCTCATAAGTGGGCTTAAAACCTTTTCCCTGGTCGCCCTGGTTCCAAAAATGTGCCATATGAGGTGATTGCGCCAGGGGGGGCGGAACCTATACCACATACACACACACACCACACACAGACGACAGACAACAGAAGACACACTTTCCTGATTATATAGATGCTGTCTAAGGAGTATTAATGTATCAGAAAAGATTATAATAAGAAGCCTGTTGTTATGTTTTGGTGGTAAAGGTGTATTGGGTTAAAATATGAATATTTGTTATGGCGGGCCCGGCAAGAATTTCTCGTCAATCACTGCCCGCAGCAGTAAACCCCATAAACATCTTAAATCACCCTTATTTAATGTGAACACGGTGCTACTTTGATTAGAAATGACAGTGTATATAACATCTAAACCACACTAATTGATAAGAACAGAAATAAGACTTAAGGGAGAGCCCCGTGAAAATATGAAAAATAATTTTTAATATACAATTTGATTATATGGTCTACTAGCCGCAAAGCCGCCCTCCGGGCGGATTTTTTGGCTAGCTCCTGCGGAGGGCTATTGGTGGGCCTTAGGCCCACCCCTGTGTTTGGTGGGCCTTCGGCCCACCAAACATGGACTCTCCCAGATAGCCCCTTCTAACTTTCCTGAAATCAGGATGTAGAAATGTATATTTTCCCCCCCCACCCTTTTCACTCACCCATTACCCATCCCCCCCCACCCATTCACTCACCCATTACCCATCACCCCCCCCCCATTCACTCACCCATTCCCCATCACCCCCCACCCATTCACTCACCATTACCCATCACCACACACCCATTCCACTCACCCTTACCCATCACCCCCCACCTATTCCCTCACCATCACCCATCACCCCCCACCATTCACTCACCCATCACCCATCACCCCACCCATTCATCACCCATTACCCATCCCCCCAAACCCATTCACTCACCCATTACCCATCACCCTACATCAAGACTTCTTCATTAGAGAGAACTGCAACTCCGAATGCCAGTGGTCGCTGGCAGTTTTAACTCACAATTTGGTGAAAAGTTGGTAAACTTGAAAGAAAAATATGGGCTTATTCCACTGCACTTAAAACACAAAAGTATAATTTTAAGAACGATTTTCTTCTATATGTATATTTTTAGAGCCCGAGTCTGTAAAACATGCATTTAACCAAATAAACCAAGTAGGTTATAGTTGAGGAGGCGAGGTAAATGTTACTCTATGATATTATATAGTCAATAACCTATGTTTAGAAGTTATCTATACCTAGGCAGTCATATTTTCCTGTTATTATTGTGTATCAATCAGATAGAAAGCCTGGAAGTGCAATGAGTCGACGCGTGAAGTGGCAATGTTTTGATTCAATCTCCCCGCCACAATCTCCCCGCCCACCCTCCCCCCCGCGGCGTGTCGCCTCCACAATTATAACCACATTGTCGCAGCAACAAGCCGATTTCGGCATTCTTTATTCTTCGTTTTCCAAGGCATTGCTTATTGTATTTTTTACAAGCGTTTGCCAGACGCAGCAGTACTGTCTTAGAAAACAGTGTGAACATCACCCAAATTTTACATGCCACAATATACATGTTAAAAATATATTAAGCTTTGCTACTCGAGGCGAGTAATTTGCATTAAATTGCTATTATAGAACGTTCCATCGTAATGAATGTCATCCATATAATTAGTAGAACCCAAAAGAAGAACTATATTTTTGGTATTCAGATGCGGTGCATCAATGTTTTTTCGCGAAATTTTAAATTTTTGAAAAATTAGTCGCGGAGCCAAAACACAGTAGACCCCAAACCCTTTTAGTTAAAACTGCCAGCGACCACTGGCATTTCTCGAGTTTTTAGTTCTCTCTAATTCTCGCAACCCACTTTTGTTTTCAAAATTCTCGCTAATAGGCTGCTAAAAAAAAAAAAAAAAAAGTCATCGGATCATCTTAAAGGGGGCTTTTCCTTTCCCCCCTGGTAACCCTGATTCCAAAAATGTGCCATATGAGGTGTTGCGCCACGGGGGGCGGAACCTATACCACACACACCCCACACACACACGACAGAAGACACCTTTTCGCTTATATTTATAGATGGAAACACCCTATCCTTTGGCTTTAAAGGGTGAAATTTTTTTTCAGCCGGACATAAATTTAAACCCATAGCGAGGGGCTTTTAAAAAACTTTAAAAAATTTAACAAAAAAAAAAAAAAAAATTGAATTTTCAGGTGAAGTTGTTCCCCAGGTAAAAATTTGGAACACATTTTGGATATAAAAAGAAACCTGTCACAAACATTTTTGGAAAAAATGTATACCCCAAAAAGGACTAAACAGAGAAAAAGGGGAAATTACCCGAAGAATACAAAAACAAGAAGAGGAAGACAGACAAAGGAATTCCACGAAAGCTATGACCGGGTTTGAATTTTAAACAAACCTTGCAACAATGGGGGGCTGGCGCGCCCGACACCCTCCCCTTTTGACGATGAATTAATACCTTTAAAAGGGGGGGACAAGGTGCAGATCCTTTTATGCATGCTTGATATGTGTTTTACTGTCCCTAAAATTCTAGGGAAAGTAGCATTGCAGATAGAAAACCTTCACGGAGCGCAAAAAACCCTTTAGCAAACTTCAAACGGTTTTTCTCAAAAACTATATAAAATAACAAAAAATTCATCTGTTTTTTATTTTGGCACGATTTTCCAAAACTTTAGGACAACAAAATAAATTCGTAGAAAATCTTTCTGATTTTTTTTTTTTTAAAAAGTCTTTTTTTTGAATAGGGGAAAATGACCCAAAAATTATTATTTTTTTTTTTTTTTAAAATTTTTTTTTTAAATTTTCGAAAACCTTTTCAAAAAATTTAGAACAAATTGTTAGAAAAACAATAAATTTATCAATGCTCGGTCAAAAGGGAACCCCCCCCCGGTAAAAAATGGCTGAAAAAAGCAATTCAAATTTCATAAAAACCAACAAAAATCGTTTCCTTTAAATTTTTTCAATTTTTTCCTTATCTGTCACTTGTTTTTTTCATGTGAAAAAAGGGGTACTTATATACAAAACATATAAATTATTATGACCGTAGATGAAATTTTTTAAATTCACGGCGGACTCTCCCCTTAAGCCTCCCAAAACCTACCGGGCGGGGGGGGGAGGCGCCCGCCGCCTCTAAAAATTTTTGAGTCAAAACCCGCCGCTCCGCCTCACTTGTCCCTTTCCCTGAAGAAGACGTCAGCCCTACCCGTGATAGCACCATAGGTATCACCAGTGAATAGGATTCCTAAAAGGGTCCTCCTCCCCTACTAATTTTCCAAGGGAATCTCCGCTGGCGGGGAATTGCGGGCGACGGCCGATTTCCGCCGCCCCCAAACACCCCGTTATCAGCTTGCTACCTGTGCCTTCCTGAAGAAGTCAGGTCAGCCCCCCGCATGTGATAGCACCTAGGGTATCACCAGGATCATAGATTTCCCCAAAGGGGTTTTTCCCCATCCCTACTAAAATTTCCCAAAAAATCTATCTCCCTTGGTGTTTATATCCACCTACGGGTTCCTTCAGCGCTGCTCCGAAACCGTGCTGCCCGAAAGGGGTGAGACCCTGCTTGTATTTCATCTCTTTTCCCCATTATATCAATATCATCCAAAGCAATCATATCACATTCACCCAGTGAAAAGATATTTAACAACCCAACAATAAAACGAGCCTGGGACTTCCCACCTCAGCTAATAACCTCTCGAGCAGCGTTTTGGCCCTCTGCACGTTTAGACCAAAACCCAATTTTCCGCGCTGTGGGTTTCCGTTACGACTGACGTCGGACTTCCGACCAAAAAAAGGTCATAAATGTTTTTTGGCTTCCCCCCATACTCGTTAATTCCTGACTAGTAGTTTGCTCCCCAGAAGGGGTGTCTGCCATCCCCATTGCCAAACGCCCTGACTGACGCCCCCAAAATGATGGACACGGTCATAACATTCTCTTAATTGTCTCCCCAAGCAAAATCCTGTTTATGGCAAGTGAGAACCCCGGCTACAATAATAAGCGGGAGAAGTGCAATTTGAATCAAAGACCAAAAGATTAATCTCTTTGGAATCCTTCTGTTTCTTGACTTGAAAATTTCTTTTTTGCGCACACAGCCCCCCAAAACTCCACAAAATGGTATCTTGGGTTGTGCTGACATCTCCCTGTTCCATTCCCCTGCTCAAAGCATGGTGACGCCCGGGGGAAATTTCCCCTTCTCTTGTTTTTAGGGGGTTTAAAGTGTGACGCTTGGGGTTTTCCTCCGAAAATCACCATAGGATTTTCTCGGAAAAAACCCCCATTGTGATTAGCAAGTTTCGACATAGTATCCAAAAAAACCCAACTACCATATCCCTAACCTAAAAAACCTAACCCAACGTGTTCAAGGTAAAAGCCCCAATTTCCCGAAAACGGGAAAATGCCGCCCGGCGGGAAAATTCCCCGTGCCGGAACTGGGGTACCGGATACTGGGAAAGTATGTTGGGTTTTTCTCTTTAACACGTCTTTTTGGGTTTCGTTAGGTTACGGTCAGGGTAGGTTTGTTAAACCCTGTCATATGTGTTAACTTTTTGGGGAATCATAATGAGGGATTTTCGAGTTTTCCTATGGTTAGTTTCGGAGCTACAGGCAAGCTCTTTACTCGGAAACCCATACTCGCATAAAAAACGAGAATTGCCGCCCAGCGGGCTTTATAGGGCCATATGAAGAAATTTTCTCGACCCCTTGCACCCCGCAGCGAAAGCAAGAAACATTTTTAAAACCTCTACCCTTGCGTTTTACTGGTTGCGTTTTCCATTGGTTGCGTTTCCAGCCTTGTCCTCTGTCCTTATTCCATAATATTTCTTTCCAGACCATTACAGGCGAGTGTTCAACATAACCGAGAGTGACATACAAACACTGTGAATGCACACGTCATATTAAGGTAAAATTAGGTGCAGGAGGCTTATACTGTTGTGATAAGTGGGACGAAGGCGCGCTGCGGTGGTGGTTGGTGGTCAGCCATATTGCCTAGTGGCGACTGGCGGGACGTTCAAATATACTCACAAGCATCACTCGGGCCCATTTTTTCTACATCAACGCCTCAGACAAGTGGCGAACACTAATAAAGCTATTATTTTAATGGCAGAAATGATAAATTAGGCTGGTAAAAGGAATTAATATGTGTAAACAGTCAAATACTGATGCCGCCTTGGACTCGCTTGTGTTGGTACGTCTGCACAGATCTCCACTGGCCGGCATTTGAAAACAATTCTTGACTATCCCACCGGTGAAGGTGTGGTGGTCAGCCAATTGCCTAGTGCGACTGGCGGGACGTTCAAATATACTCACAAGCATCACTCGGGCCCATTTTTTCTACATCAACGCCTCAGACAAGTGGCGAACACTAATAAGCTATTATTTAATGGCAGAAATGATACAATTAGGCTGGTAAAAGGAATTAAATATGTGTAAAACAGTCAAAATACTGATGCTGCCTTGGACTCGCTTGTGTTGGTACGTCTGCACAGATCTCCACTGGCCGGGCATTTGAAAACAATTCTTGACTATCCACCGGTGAAGTTACGACGGTCGGAATATCCACCTGCCGGATTTGACGAGTATTCTTGCATTTAGCCCATAGTGTGGACACTCACCTGTCGCAGCAACACCACTCATTGTCTCATAGCGCGCGAGACACGAGCACAAGTGTGGAGGTCGGGGCTTCAGACGCTGGACCAAAGACATTGAATCAAGTCTGCCAAAGTCCGACCTGAAATTCATTCTCTCGCGTCATGACGTCACAGCGAGTCTAGAGTAGGCAGAGCTGCCTACTCTATATTCATAATGTATCATATTGTATCTTACATCATCTAATGGTTAGCTAAAGTATTAAAGATATTTTTGGAGTACGCCAAAAAAAATTATCTTTCATCTACGACATCCATCACCGAACAAAGTAGTGGTTTTTGATGAAATACCCCTAGAAAAGTGTGTTTGCCAACGTTTACTCAAAAATGCCGGTAAATCTTTATACAGTGAATATCTCAAGAATTTTGAGTAGACTATGAGTTCTGACTGCCGATCGTAGTGGGGTCTGTTGTGTAATTTCGTGAAATTTCGTTACATTTTCCAAAGTTATTTTTGGATACTATGCACCTTTTCAACCCCTTCACGCCCAGATCTTTCCTTTGCTATACAAAATTGTCTGGTGTTGAGCCATAAAATTTAGAAAGTCACTTATATACCAAATTAGTTAGTGGACAGGATACAATCAGTCATAGCTATAACACATTGCTTATATTCACTAAAATCGTCTAATGTACCCAAATTACAATGAAAATTACGTTCTGGGTCTCAAGGGGTTAAGTAACAAAAATATGTTTCATTTTTCCTATCCCATCTTCATCTATGGCAACATATTTCAAAATGGCTGCCATAAATGAACAAAAGACATTATGGCCAACATGTTTTGTTTTGACGATTATTGATACCCAAATAATGTTGTATGTGTGTACGTAATCCCATATATTACTTATCTGCAAGATACACAATAATTTTGGTTGTGTTTTTGCAACAATTGGGTAGATTTCTGTGTAAAAATGACCGTCAGTTCTTGAAATTGCCGGTGATATAATTATCGCGTCGTATTATTTTCAGGCAATTGTAATAATAATCATCATTACAATTATAGTAATAATCATCATTACCAGGATAGTTTAACATTATTTCTTGCTGACCAACTAGTCCGAGGTGTGAAATCAAATATTGTAACAGTTACAAGACAAGGCGTCCTGGATAACGGGCAAGCAACACAGAACATCGTCAGAATAACTAGTACTCATGAAGAGGCCGATACGAAGATTATCCTGTATGCAGCAGAGATTCGTAAGCTAGGGTATAAAGTTGACATCTACTCATCCGACACTGATGTACTAGTTATTGCAATGACCATGTTATCTCATCCTGGGCCTGAGGTCGCTCTGATCATGGGTACTGGAGAAAACCGACGACGCATTGAACTTCAGGATTGTTTGAGCCGAATGGATTCACATAAATATCAGGTCTGTGTGGGATGCATGCACTAACCGGGTGTGATACGACTGGTCGAATACTTGGGAAGGAAAAGCTGACTTGTTTCAATGTCTACATGAGTTCCAGCAATGATGTTATTCACGGCTTGGCAGCTCTCGGTATCGGAGATGCACCCACTGATAATGTCCTTCGAGCGTGCACAAAATATATTTGTAGCCTGTTCGGCACAAAACAAATTAACCATGACAATGCTGAAGATCTGCGCTGGTACATGTTCCCGTGGCCGCCAAGGAGGTGATAGAGGCATCCTCTTGATCTGGGGGAGGGCCGGGATCCCGACCTCCGCTCTCCGAACCGCCAAGGAGAAGCTCCTCAGCCTGGTGGCCAAGTACGATTCCCTCCAAAAACATCGGAAACGGGCATCGAGACCGCCCGGATGAAAGAGGAAATGTTCAAGGGGGACCTGGAGGACCTCTTCGACGTGGCGAGCAGTGATGCCCTCGATCGGATGACCGTGGAGGAGGACAAAGCCTTTCTTCGCAGCCAGCGGGAGGACCGAGCGACCTCGTCCATGGCGGGCTTTAGACTGCGTCACAGTTGAGGCCCAAGAGAGGAAGAAGGATAGAGAGCGGGCAGAAGAGATGAGGAAGGAGCGCTCGAAGAAGGAGAAGGAAGCCATGACCTCCGTCGTACTGTCTGACCGCCTGACCTCGTCTTCGTCCTCCGCCGCCGGGGAAACAGACGACAGCGATGTAGACTTCACCGGTCCTCAGTCACCCGAAACGGAGTAAAGTCGAGGGAGCAAAATCCATGGCCTTGCTCTCTGCGGACATCACCTCCACCTTGGATCGGTTCAAGGTCTCGGACCGGGTGGCGATGGGGACGATGGGAGCCTTTGCAATGGCATCCGGACAGGACCTGGGAGTCTCTCCTTGTCTCGCAGCACCATCCGACGCCACATAATCAGGAATCGGTAGGCCATCGCAAGTCGGAAACGATAAACACTCCGGAGGGATTCCTGTCCTTGTCCACTGGGACGGGAAGTTACTTCCTGGCCTGTCGGGCAAGGACCAGGTCGACCGAATCGCCATCCTGGTCACGGCTGGGGGGAGGGAACATCTCCTGGGAGTCCCCAAGATACCCCGCAGCACAGGCACGGCTCAGGGAGAGGCTGTCCTCAAGGCGATCTCGGAGGCTCAGTTGCAGACCAGAGTTCAGGGCTTGGTGTTCGACACGATGGCATCAAACACGGGCTGTATGAAGGAGCCTGCGTGAAGATCCAGGAAGGCCTTGGACGCGAGCTCCTCTGGGTGGCCTGCCGACACCACGTGCTGGAGGTCGTCATGGGGGACGTGTTCAAGAACTCCTATGGACCCTCCCGAGGACCGAACATCCCTCTCTTCGTTCGATTTAGGGATCGTTGGAGCTTAATTGACCAGTCTTCTTGGAGCTCTGCCATGGAAAAGGATAGCCTCCATGCTCTTCTGACGGGGAGCTCTCAGAGCACAGGGAGCGAGCCCTCCACGAGCTGAAGAGTGCTCTGGAGAGCGGCACTCACCCAAGGGAGGACTACGAAGAACTCCTCTGGCTCTCGTACCTGTTCTTGGGAGGAGACCTCGGGAAAGACTACAGGTTCCGGGCCCCAGGTGCCTTCCACCAAGCCAGGTGGATGGCCAAGGGAATTTACGCTCTGAAGGTCTTCCTCTTCCGAGGTCAAGCAAAGCTGACCGCTCACGAGCTTCAGGCACTGGAGGACATTTCTCTCTTCGTGGCCCTCCTGTACGCCACAAAGTGGAATGAGGCCATGGTCCCTCAACGATCTCCTGTTCATGCGAGACCTCTCTCGAGGATCCCCAAACCAGGGGTGGCGGACGTGGCGCTCAAAGCCTTCGATCGTCACCTTTGGTACGTCTCGGTGGACCTTGTGGCTCTGTCCTTCATGGACGAGAGAATCAGCAATAAGGAGAAGGAGGCCATGGTCAGGAACCTGTTCAGACGTGAGAGAAAAGGCCTCAAGCGACAGGACGGGAAGAGGTTCTCCCCGGACATTGACCTGAAGGACCTCGTGACCTCCAGGACTAGGAAGACCCTGGATAGCCTTCTTCCTGGACGGGAGGAAGAGTGCGAACCCTCTTGGAGAAGAGTCCCGAGACATGGGAGACTGAGGCCACCTTCCTGGACATGAAGAGGAACGTCTCGCAGATGAAGGTGGTCAACGACGCGGCGGAGAGAGGTATCGCCTTGGCCACCTCCTTCAACTCGATCATCACCAAGGACGAGGTCCAGCAACAGTACCTCCTGAAAGTGGTGGCCAAGCACAGGAGGAGCAGCCTTCCACCTCCAAAGCAGCATATATGGAGTAAAAGGACAGTGTATAACCTTATTTTCATAATTTACATTCATTATTTACATTATTTACTTGCCCGTGTTGCTTTCACTGTACAAGTGTTTCAAACGGAAAGGATAACAGTACTTATTGATCAAACAACAACAATGTTTTGCTTATATTAACCTTGAGATGAAGATTTTTGTCTAAATAAAGAAATTGTATGTTTCAACTTTCTTTTAGTTACCTTACCAAATTAATTGACATCCAAAATTACCATCATTATCTTCAGTGAACCCTGAACAAAGTATAATCTTGTATGTAAAAGTAGGTAGAATGGATATACCAATACTCGGGATGACACTGACATCTTTATTCTTTGTGAGCTTTTTTCCTTTTTTGAAGTTTGTGTTGTTTACTTCTTCTTCGGGGGACCTCTAAATATTCTCCGATTGGAGCGATACTTCACTCGATTACGTGTATCACCAATTGGAACAAGAACAACATCATGCCCAGACAAATTTCCAAAATGTTGTTTTTTGGACCACCCTAATTTCCGTCAGTTAAAAGCTCACCAGGGAGTGCAACGCTTACCCCCGACACAAGGTGCCATCCTTCAACTATGTGTTAGAGCACTTTTGCAATGCAGTATCTGGAAGCAATCACTTGAACCACCCAATCCTTCTCGACCCACTCACTCTTGGATGGACAGCATCGAATGGAGGATTTGCACCAATTCTGTCCACAAATCCACCTGTTCCAGATGTCCTCATTCAGCTCATTAAATGTGGATGCAACACTAGCAAATGTGGAGCTCGATGTACCTGCAAGAATAACAATTAGTGTGTACCGAATTATGCAAATGTGAGGTAGATTCTGACAGATGTGACATATTGACTCTTCGGCCATATGTGACGATGACGAGGAGGTTGACTCCATCGATGATGACATATTTAATTATTAAATTTGTTCAAACGTAATGATTAAAGATTAGTGGAAAACGTTTTTCTTCTGTTTATGCCACAGGCAAAAGTGTGGGTTGTCTACGTTCCATCCGAACGTCGCCACATCATAACTCCTAACATGGCTGTGTGCGGATTGTGACCTTGACCTACCTTTTCTAGATCAAACAGCTCCAAACACCTCTATTTTGACGTCTCACACACACATGCATGATGCGTAGGCCTACTATAATATCCTTCCACGTTAATTTTGGGTGAGCACTTTTGCTGGAATATTGGTGATATATTAATTGAAACATATTTAAATTAATATCAAGTATCTACCTACCTTTATAATAGTATGGCTTTATTTGCTGGAAAAACTAACCATATTTGTACTGGGCTGCATCACAAACCCTGTTCTTGATCACAGTGTCGCATGTTTTTAGCTACGCGATAGCCTTTTGAAAAATGGCTGCCAAATAGTGAACATGGCCGATGAAAAAATGTAAACAACTTTTTTTCCCCTCTTTATGGTCCATACTTTCCAAACAAAAATGTTTGCAAAAATCTATACGAAATTTTCACGAGAGCTGTATTGATAATGATTACACAACAGACCCCACTATCGGCGTGGCGGGACGTCCCGGGACGAGGAGGAGGAGGCATGTCAAGTGGGAATGGAACGTAAGGCACGCTACCAGCCGCCGCACGGCTCACTCACTCTCTACAATCTATGACATACTCACGACACCTCTGCAAGACATAAGTGTCTTACCTTCAAGGGCATAGCATTAGATTCGTGAGACTGCTGTGATCAGTATTGTTACTCTTGAGAGAGAGAGAGTTCTAGTTTGGCACACAAGCTGGGGACGATCCTTTGCTTGTGCCGCTGTAGCGGGAAAATGGATGCTGTCATTTTAAGGAATTCATAAAGTACAAAAAGCACACACCTATCTGACCTTTTAAGCATCTAACTCTACTGTGTCTGTGGATGGGCACAGTGTGGATATGAAGGGGTAGTACGGCCGCTTTGCCGGGCTGGCTGGGGCGGAGAGTTGAGTCGTGCAGGTGCCTTAAGGCCGTGTCACACGAGCGATATTTTCCGGAATATTTTGGATTTTGCTACCAAAATTTTGCCCGTGGCAAAAAGTGGCAGAAAGTGCGCGTGGTGGAAAAAGTGCGTATGTTGTCACACGGCGTTTCGGCTACGAGAAATCTTCCTACCAGAGTAGGTAAGATCTTCTTATTCTTTTATTAGCTACTCTGCTTTACTGGCATTGATAAAATGTCCTTCCCTCTTAAACATTTCCTTGATAACCATAAATAAAAACTTACTTGAATTCCAAATCAAGTAAAAATAACCCGTTTTAATCCCGTTTCTATAATAAAAACGCACGCAGCCTATTAAATTTCAGTTTTTTCAACATTTTCCGTCATAACTTCTCATCAACAACTCGAAATTAACTATTATATATTATTTAATAAATATATATAAAATATATATATATATATATTAATATATATATATATATTTTAATTATATATATAATATATATAATTAATCCATACGTAAACAAATCTAATAACACGCATGTACCATTCATACACGCGTCTAGTTATATAGAGTAAAAACCTATTTATTTCTCTTACCCTACTCTACCAGACACTTTATTTTCCTCCTCTCATCTTTATTTTCCCTCTCATCTACACCATATTACTATTACTATACACATTAAACAGCTATATTTTCCCATATGCTACATTTATTTTCCCTAAACATATCACATAGAGATGGTACGCATCTCTTGACCACCCAAGATTGGTCATTTTTTCTTTATTTCACTGAAATGTGTATTCGTACAAGTCTTTGCGTGGGTCGGCTGCTCCAATGAAACAAAGAGCCATACTGGTCCCAAAAGAGAACGAACATGCGGACTCCGCGTTTGCTAACTAAAGATAAGGCTAAAATGGTGCAAAATACCAAAAAGATGCAAAAAATGTCGGTGACAGGGCCTTTACGTTCCTTTCCCACCTGACAGCTCCTCGTCTCGCCACTCGGCTGTAACAGATGTCGCTCGACCTTTACTATGGGGGGCCATGAGAGGGAAGAGGAGAGAAGAGAGAGAGAGGAGAGTAGAGAGAGAGAAGAGATCAAATTTAAATACCGGGAAATAATAGATGATTTTTTATATTTTTAAAAAGGGCCCAACTGCGGGTTAGAATATAAGAACAAAAGAAAAAAAGGAAGCTAAAAGGGCCGTGAGACCTAAAGGTAGTTCCTGTTACTTAACTCTACCAAATTCCACCTCTCTTCCCATCCATAAATTTACCCAGACCCCTTTTAAAGAAAGCCCCCAAAATGACCCCGCATTGACCAAATGATGACTTAGTCCATTCCAATATTCACCACCCTTTTTGTGAACCGGGGCTCCCAATTTTCCCTTTTTAAAATCTACTCTTTCCCAAGCTTGAACCTTTTACTTTGTTCAAACCTGCTTACATCCGTAAGAATTTTTCCCTACATGTATTTTGTATCCATTTATCCCCTTAAAAACTTCTATCAATCGCCCTTACTCTAGCCTCACGAGGGGAGTACTTTTTTGTATTTAAAATCTCTTCTCATAATAAAGTTTCGCATTCCTGAATCTTTTGGTCTCCTCTCTGCACGATCCTAACAAGGAAAATATCCACCTGTTACGGCCCCCAAAATGAACCGCATATCTAGGTGGGGTCTAAATAGAGCCAAAAAAAGTTTTAAGCCGCGGTCACTGAGCAATTTTTCCCGTAAATTTTGGCTGCAATTATTCGCAAAGGCAACACCTTGCCGTTTTTTTGTCCACGGTTTTCAGAGGTAGCAAAAATTTGAAGGGCAATTTTGGTTTCTCAATGTATCTGAAAAACGTTTTTGGGAAAAATGGGGAAAACGGGTTTCCAAATGGGGTGGTAAAATGATTGAAAGGATCTTTGTTGGAAGTGCGTCAGACATAAACTTCAAAATTAACATCAATGATCAAAAATATTTGGTACCCCTAAAATTTTTGTTTTATAGACCGTCCAAGGGAAAAAGTATACCCCATAACCTTTAAATTTTTTTTGGGTTTTGTATCCTTCAATCGTTAAAAACACGTACAAGAGTGTACAGGGCTTCACAATTCGTCTTGTAATCGGTTTTTTTCCCCTTTTTTTTGCTAGATTCAGCTTCTTTTATATTGAAATTTGGCGTGCATTAAAAATAAATGTCAAATAATATGCGTTTTTTTGGGGGAATTTGGGACAAATTTTTGGCAAATATTTTTGGTCAAAACCAAAATGCTCGTGTTTTTAGAATCGCAATTAACCGGTTTTGGGCCCCCTTTTCGTTGCCCGGGGTTTAAAATTGCCCGAAAAATTTTCCGTGGACCGGGACCTTTTGAAAAAACCCCCGCACTTCTAATTTTAAACACTCCTGGAGGGATAAGTTTTCTTATCTAGACCTTTGCAAAATACCAACTACAAATTATTGGGGCTATACAAGTGCCGCCACTCAGCACGAACGGGGGGCTCGAACCGCTGACCGAATGCACAGGGGCGCTGCACATTTCGAACTCACGTCTTACCAACCTTGCCACCCTGACGGCACACCCTGGTAATAAACCAACCCCTTTTACTGATTTTTACTAATACATTGTTCCTAGGGGCAGAGGTCTGAGTTTCCCGCACTCCAGTCTTCTCACCCCCCCGATCTTTTCACGAACATTGCGTATGGTGTACCTATTACCAGATTTTTTCCCACCAAAATTCTTTCGTATATTATCAATATTAATTCCCTTTGCCATCTATTGCCCACTCATTTTAAAGTACTAAATCTCCTTGAAAATATTTACATCAGACTGTGATCAATAAACCCACCTACCTTAGTATCATCGCAAACTTACGAATTTTACTATAAACCCCCAACCAAATCGTTGATGTAAAAAAATAGTAAGGCCCAAAACAGGGCCCGGGAACCCACTCGTTACCGCCCCCCCTTCGATTTTTAAACATTAATTGTAACCCTTTTTTTTTGCCCATTTCTAGCCAAAATCTAATCCAAAGAAGAAAAATTCCCCTCCTTTCCTTGAGCCCAACCTTTTTAAGAGTTACCATGTGCCTTCTCAATGTCTTCTAAAGTCCAGGGTTTCTATTCAAATCCTCATCTTATCGCTGTTTCATAAACTTTTTCCCATTAAAAATCAATAAAATTTGTGAGACATGATTTACGTTTTTGGGAACCCCTGTTTTAATCATTTTCCAAACTATGCTTTTCAGAGCCCTAATGTTTTTTGCAATAACGATTCCAATAATCATAAGACAAATAATAATCAATAAGATGTCAGGGTAACGGGACGATAATTTGACATTAATCTTCTATCCCCTTTCTTAAATATGGGAACTACATCTCCCTTCCTCCACATTACCGGCACTTCCCCTATATCAATCGATTTCCTAAAAAATGCACAACGCCAAATTTAAACCCAACCTCTTAGCATTCTGTTAATACTCTGGGATACACTTCATCTGGTCCTGGTGACTTAAAATTCTTCATTCCGTCTATACCTTCTTCTACCATTTCCTAGTTGTCACAATACTTTGATTTTCTCGTCACCCCTCTCCTCTAAAATCTGTCACTATCAGGTCCCTTTTGTTTTTCTGCCTGAGTAAAAATACTTAAGAAATAAAAAATTTAAAATTTTTTTTGGGGGGTTATTGACGCCTGCTTACATAAGAGACTAAAATAAATTAAAAAACACTTTTTAAGATATAATCAAAATATATAAAGAACAATAGTTCTTTAAAAGCAAAAATAAAAAAAATAAAAATTTTCATAATTTGTTGAAAAGGGCCCAAACCCCTCTCAAAAAAGGGTATGGACCTCATGTTCCGGGGAGAAACTCCTCTCTCCCAATGCCAGGGAGAGACGGTAGCACCGTCCTCCCCTGACACCGGGACAAAAATTTGCTCATGTAGGTCCCCAAGACTAGGACACTCGACTAGCAAGTGCCGCCACAGTTAAGGTGACGAAGCAATCATCACAGTAAGGAGGGTGACCTCCCTCCATGAGGAATCCATGTGTATATAAAGTGTGACCAATACGCAATCGTGCCAAGGCAGTCTCCCATATCCGGGAGAGCCCCGCAGTAGCTCCAGTCGTCGATCTTTGGCGGATGGTGCGTAGTTTATTTTCCCCTAAAATATTCCATCGCTCCTGCCAACTGGTGTGAACTGATATATGGATTGCCGAGCGTAGGTATGTAGCTGGCACTGCAAAATTTTGATAAAAGCTGGTCTTCTAGCTGCAGCTTTTGCCATGGCTCAGCTTTCTCATTACCGGCAACCCCCACATGTGCCGGAACCCAACAAAAGCAGACCATCTGGCCTCGCCTCTTGATCAGATAAAGCCATTCCAGGATGGCATTGACCAGCGGATGGGGAGAGTTAAATTACATAGCGATTGAAGAGCACTGCAATAATCACTAAAAATTGTAAAAGAGACATCCGGAAGGGCAAAAATAACCGTGTTTAGCATATAAAAATAGCACCTATTTCAGCCGAAAAAAACAGATGAAACACTTGAAGGCTTACCCCTCTGTTTAACGATGGGAATAATCCTTCCAACTCCTCGTCTGACCAACATTTCATCGAATCCAACTCCTTCGTCTGACTTGGAACCCTCAGTAAAGACAGGGACAGAACCCTGATGAGTGCAATAGTGGTCTAAAATCTGGGCACGCTCAGCCTGACGAGGTACAGACCCTTTTTGAGAGGGGAAGGTTTTTCCCAGAAGGACACTTCTGGGAGAAGCCATGGACCGACTCTCGTAGGTCTATGCTGGCAGATCCGTAAAGCAGGGAAGGCCCAGCGTCTCCAAATAACTTTTAATCGGAAACCAAAGGGCTTTAGTAAGCCTTTTTTTTGTTCAAGGTCGAACATTGCGTCCTGAATCACAAGACACAGCACGGCAAGCTATTGATTTCAGGGAGGCGTTGGAGGCGATACCAGCATCTTAACATGAGGGACTGGCGTTGAAGATCTAATGGGAAGACAACCAGCATCCACAAATAAACTTGGGATGGGAGATTCCTGAATCCCCCGGGTTGCCAGACGGACCCAGCATGGTGTACAGAATCCAACATCTCAAGTCGATGGGGTGGGGCAGAGGAATATACTTCACATCCATATTCAAGCTTCGAAAGGATAAGTGAGCGATGGAGATATAGGAGTGTAGTGCGATCAGCTCCCAGCTGGTGTGCGAGAGGACTTTCAGTAGATCCATGGTTCGAAGACAGTCAGTCTGAGAGAACGAAGGGGGGGTACCCAAGTCAGTTATTGTCAAAAATATGTCCTAAAAACCGGGCCTCTTCCCTGCATGGTATTCTCTTCCCGTTAAATACAAGTCTGGGTCGGATGAATCCCATGGTTCTGCAAAAATGAACCGTACAGTCTTGCTGGAGAAACCGGAAGCCACATTCGTTCGTCCATCACAATCTTTGTCAAAGAGAGTTGAAGTCTTTTTTATGAAAACCGACATCCTTGGAAGCAGCAAAAGAGATTGATAAATCATCCACGTATAATGTACTAACAATCCCCTCTGGAAATACATCAACAATACTATTGATGGCCACAGCGAACAGAGCTACACTCAATATGCTGCCTTGGGGGATGCCACTGGGAGCGGGTGTTCAAAGACATTGTATTGCCAACTCTGTTAGGAAACTCTAAAGGGAAAATACAGGCAAACGACCTTTTTGCCCAAATGTCATACAGAGACTGCAATATACCGTGTCTCCAAGCTGTGTCATAAGCCTTCTCAAGGTCGAAAAATATGGTCACATGGTGTTGTTGAGAGGCAAATGCCCCGCATATGGATGACTAAGGAAATAAGCGCTTCCGTAGTGGAGTGATGCTTACGGAATCCACACTGATAACGAGAAAAAGTTTTCCCCGTTCCAAAAACCTATAAGTCGACTATTTACCATTTTTCTGAATAACTTACACACACGTTAGGGTTAGGGAAGTTAGGGTTATGGGGCGAAAATTCGTCGGTAGTGAGTGGTCATTCGTAGGTTTGGGGTTCGGGATCCCCACCGCCACACCCCAGCTACTTGGGAAGTTCTTCAATCCATTTATATTATAGATGCTCAACATCCTCAACATATTATAGATGCTGTGGAAGGTTATTTTAGTTCTTCTGAAGTTGGCCCTTGATCTGTACTGCGCCTCAGCACGGCGGGAGTGACCCCTCACTGCCGTAGACTCCCTGATTTCCACCACGGAAACAGGCCGGGGGGGGAAAAAACCCAGAAGTGAGGGGATCCTCCAGCGAGGCTGCAAAATGTATTCAAAACACAAAGTAATCAACGGCCTCATCTATTGTCTAAAAGTTATCGATATTTTGTTAAAAAACACAAGCCTTTTGAAAGCCCTCCAGTCTGCACAAGAGAGGCACCTTTTTGGGAGACATCGGGAATGGGGCGATGACACTGCTCTTAGTAGTATAAGATAAGATAAGATACTTTGATCCTATCTAGACACTTTGCAAGTACCAACTAAAAGGTTATTGACTGTACAAAGCGCCACCACACCAGGACGAATTTGGTGGACTCGAACCGCGACCGAAGGGCCCACAGGGACTCTGCAACACCAGTCCGTTTTCTACCAACCGGGCCGCCCTGGCGGGTCTCTTAGTAGTATGGGAAAAATGGTCACTCCCTCGAAGAGAATCGGCCACCTCCCATGAGAAGTCCCAGGGGGGACCTGGGACTGCAGAGTGATAGGTCAATAGCATTCAATGTTCCCGTCCGGGAATGGAAATGTGTAGGTTATCCTGTGTTTAATATATTCAGGTTGTTGCTATCGATGAAAGTTACGAGAGGATCACCGTGACGATTTTGGTGGAATCTCCCCACAGAAAATGCCGCCCATTCATGTCTCCGAGGAGAAAAAATGGAAAAGGGGAAGCTGGCGGACAAGATCCCCAAGATCTTGGAGAGGTATGTCGTCATTTGGAGGTAGATATATTGAGCAGACAGTGTAGGTCTTGTGGAGATGGATACGAAACCGCACAACCTCCAAGGGTGATGTTTTGCACGTAATTCACGAATATTCCATTGGAGGATTGAAGACATTAGTTTTGTGTGATGATGCTACAGTAGAAGCTTTACGGCTTGTAGACGCTGCGTTTTACTTGAAAGCCAGCATTTTTTTTTTTTTTAAGAAGATGGTAAACTAGTTTTCTTTACTTTTTCCCGATGTTAATTGGCGTTTGTGTATATCTGGTGCTGTAAGTGGGATCCTCACACGAGGTCCCGAACTGTAGTAGATACCGTATGTCCCACCAAGGGTGCTGAGTTACTGTCAGAAGTTTTACTAGTAGTTCCCACCTAGTCTCTTGAAAATTTCTTGTTAGCATAGCAAACAACTACTTTTGGGGGTCCATATGTTTGGAATCACCTTCGCCAAACAGCGTGATGTATAGCTGTGTCGCTTAGCCGCTTCAGTGGGGAACAGCGGCATTGCTATTGGGAGTCATGACAGTACTCTCACAACTATCAGTAGTATACTTTACTCAATTCCATCCCCCCCTGCTCACCAGGAGAGCTTTTTTGCCGGGGGGACGCCTACTGACTCTAAGGATTAGTGGAACGCGAGTTCGCTTCTGAGATTCCTTAGTAGGTTGGTTTTTTGGGATTCTCTTAAAGGGGGAGTCACTGTTGTTATATTTTTCGTATGCGACATGCACTACAAAGAGAGGTGGATGGAGGCTCATTATGAGAGGAGTCAGCAGACTCCACAGAATCGCTGGTCAATAGCGATAAATTATTATTCACTTGGATGGATTGAGTAGTTTTAGGAAAATTTTGGTGGAGGAACTGTGGCAGACTGATTAGGGGTCTTAGTTGATGATCCAGCTGCCAGCGTGGATGCGTAGGGCCTGCTTCCTCCCCCGCCTGCTTGTCTGTGAGAAAGTTTCTTCTGGCGCTCCCAAGACTGATAAATTGGGAGTTGGCCAAATTAGGATGTCTTCTTCTATTGTGTAGTCCCACACTGTCGAGAACTCGGTGGTGAGCATCATGGCAGTGGAAGCAGTAGGGGGTTTACTACAATCAGCTGTGTCATGGGAAAACCAACGCCGGGGGCAGCGACCACAGCGAGAAGGGGATTTACAGAACTTCTTGCCGTGAACCAAAGCGTAGCACGCATAGCACTGCATAGGGCGGGCGTTAAAGGCTTTTATCCTTAGAGTCTGGGGACCGATCTGATGTAATCGGGGAGGACTTAATCCGTAGGGAAAGTGAAAATTATCATGTTATTGCTCCCTCTTACTTTTGATACCTTCTGAACTCTATTCGGGCACATTTTAGTATTTCTTCCTCCGAGAATTTATATAGGTCGTAGTTGTAGACTACGCCTTTGCTGTAATTAAATTTCTATGAGGTTTGATGGATTCATAAATGCTGCAGTGTTGATGGGCATGTGAAGGAGCATCCGAGCCTGAGTAAAGTCCTTGGCTTGGATCAAAACTCCCCTGCCATACTTTTTATGTGGCCTTCTGGGATCTTTCCCATTTTTTTTTCAAATATCGCGCTGCATGGAAAAAATTACCTTTACTTTTTTGTAATATGCCACGTACCAACAAAGGGGTAGGGTTTTGACGGACCGTTTTGTAGATGTTTAGTGTCCTGGAAGGTGTTAGGAATGTAGTCCTCGGGCCTTCTGCAACATTAACAGAGCGAAGAAGTTCAGCTCTTAATGTTTTTCACCAATTAACCTTGTTGTGGCTTCCTACAAAGGCAGATGTTGCGCAGTCTGCTGTAGCAAAAGTGATGTAGCACCTATTGTTTGTTCATCGCCATCATGACAATAGGATGCGGCGAACCACATCATATGCCTGAAAATTCATTTATTGCTTTGTAGGACAAGGACTGGGACACGTTGGACAGAAGCAAGGTGTCCAACGAGAAGTGCTCCTAGGCCCAGGCCCGTCTCTCAATCCCCGTCTACGTCCCTTGAAACGGGGACCGCCAGACCCCGGGGAGCTGAGGAGGAAGGGGCGACTGCCCGCTTCGTGCCACTTCGGGCCTGGGAAAAGGGGCCAGGGTGGCAATGAGAGAGGATCCAGGGGAGATGCGAGGACAAGCGGACATCAGGGAGAGAGGCAGGACGGGGTAAATTAGTAGGTGTCCTCATAAACGAAATTACTTCACTTCCCCATGCCCCACCCACCACGGAGCCCAACGAGGGGAAGCTGTCTGTTTGGGGGAAAGGGGCCTCACCCAACACTGCAGGGGTACTGGGGAAGTAAACGCTTCGGTTGCCTGGTGTCTGGTGGCAGCCACGGGACCGATGCGGTGCCCACCAGGCAACCTCCGCTTGCTCTAGCCAACGTATGACCAGCTGATTGATCCGCGGGGCCACACTGGACCTCCCGTCTTACCCCAACCCCCCCATCGAAGGGAACTACAACCCTCACCGCGTGGAGTCAACTCCCAGATAGAGGGGCGCGGGGAATATACGGGACCCCCACGCACAGCAAACACGTGGGGAGCGGAGTGTGAAGTTTAAAAGGGGAAAAAGAAGCGTGAGACGGAATAGAAGGGAAGAGTCTCACCCGGGGCCCAGAATCGCCCCAAGAAAGGAGAGAAAGGGGGAGGAAGTAATAAGGCGACATCACCGGCAGGCTCCACCCCCCAGTGAAGGAAGGGGGAGTGCTTGGTCCACGAGACCGACGGCCACCGAACCCAAAATGCAGGCAGGCCGCCAAAGTAGGTGGCGCGTCGCCACGCTTAAAAGCCCCGCCACCACGACAAGGCCCCCCACAGGGGTAATACCGGGGAGCTAAAAAAAAGAAGGTTAGAAAGTACACAAGGCAGAAAATATATGAGAGCAGGAGGCCCAGGAGGACGCAATTCCCGTTTCTGGAACGGTATTTCGAGTTTACCAAGAACAGCACGCAGGTAGGTTAGGGTTTTACGTATGGGTAAAAAGGAGTTAAACATGATAATTGGTAAATTTGTGGGGGGAATGAAAATTTTAAGGGCATTTTCGAGAAAATCCTATGGTTATTTTCTATATTATAATATATTATATATATAAAATAAATTTTATATATATATATATATTATATATAATAATATATATATTATATATAATTTTATATATATATAAAATTTAAATATGGCCCATTGCCATAGCGACCGCCCTGTCCAAGGTGCTGGAGAAAGTGGTGCTCCTTCGTCTTGAGGCCTACCTGTATACGCTGGACAATCAGTTCAGCTATAAGAAAGGCCTTGGCACTTGAGATGTGTGTGTGGACATTAAGATACCATTCATTACTACACTTCCAGAAATGCACTTGTTTATCTGTTTCCTGGATGCCAGAAAGGCGTTTGACAGAGTGAATTACTGGAAGCTCTTTCATAAACTTCTCGTCTGGGGTACACCTGGGTACATTGTTAATTTATTACGTACTGGTACACTACCTAGGAATTTACTGTTAAGTGGTTTATTCCTTCTCGCTGTTCTTTAGTACTGCCAATGGTATTCGGCAGGGGGGATTTTATCTCCTACCTGTACAATGTGTACACGGATCATCTCAGTGCCAACCTTCGTGATACAGGTATCGGTTGCACATACATGATGGGAGCATCAACTTACTGAGCTATGCTGATGATATGGTACTGCTCGCACCCATTGCAGATGTGTTGCAGGACCTTATCAATGTGTGTCAGGTGTATGCTACCAAGCATGACATTGTCTACAACACCACTAAGACAGAGTGCATGGTAGTATCACCGGCACACACTCAGGTGAATTACCTCAAAACAGCATGGCTCGCTGGGTCTGCCCTCACTTTTGTGGATAGATTCGCATACTTAGGCCATGTTATATCCCACGACATGACTGATGATGATGATATCATCAAGCAGACCACCAAGCTTCTTGTGGGAAAATACTCTACAGAGGAAATTTTCCTACTGTAGCAGAGAGGTGAAGATAGAGTTATTCAGGAGTCACTGCAACTCGTTGTGATCGCGGTTCAAGATGGCCACTCTGAACCGCCTTAAGGTCTGTCACAATGACATCCTTAAGAGGCTTCTGGGGCTGCCCCGGTGGTGCAGCTCGTCCCTGGCTTTCGCTAGGAGCGGGGTGAACAATCTGAATGTGATCCGTCGACACTCCGTGTTCAGCTTAAGGAATAGGGTGGAGCTCTCTACGAACTCCATCATCACCTCTGTCAGGCAGAGCTCGGCCTATGTATGTGGGACCTATACAACAGCGGTGGCTGGGTCTGCTGTTTGTGCAGAATATGGGGTAGCACAGGTGTCCATGTATGTTTATTCTATGTACTTTGATACTATGTCCCCTTATGTTTCATACTATTTTCTTTTGTTTGTTCTTGCTCTAGTACTTAAGTTACCTCCTTGTCTTGTTCTTGTTGCCTTGTTTTGTCTGTATGTCTCCGGGCGAGAAAAAAATTATTATTATTATTATTATATTCCCGTATTCTGGAACAGTATGTCGAGTTTACTCTTGAACACGGCAGGTTAGGTTACGGTTACGTATGGGCGAGGAGATGAAATATGTCTGTAGGAAACTTTGTGTGGGAATCACAATAAGGGCATTTTCGAGAAAATCCTATGGTTAGTTTCGGAGTTACAGCCAAGCGTCTCCACAGAGAAGGGGGAATAGGCCAGCGGGACAGAGGGCTGGACGGCAAGAGTAGGGGGGACGACAGTGGGAGCAGGCCAGACAGGAAAACATGTGCCCACCCCCGCTCGCCCCTACCACGCCTTCCCACTCCACTCGCCCCTATCACATTCTACGGATATAGTCTCCCCGACTACATTAGGATCGGTCCCCAGACTATCCGGATAACAACCTTTAACGACCGCCCTATGCAGTGATATGCGTGCTATAGCTTTGGCCACGGCAAGAAGTTTTGTAAGTCCCCTCCTCGCTGTGGTCGATGCTCGGCGTTGGGATCCCATGACACAGCTGACTGTAAGTCGGCCCCCTACTGCTTCTACTGCCGTGATGCTCACCCACCGAGTTCTCGACAGTGTGGGACATACAAATTGGAAGAAGACATCCTGTATTTGGCCAACTCCCAATTTATCAGTCTTGGGAGTGCCAGAAGAGAACTTTCTCACAGACAAACAGGCGGGGGAGGAAGCCGGACCTACGCATCCGCGATGGCAGCTTCATCATCAACTAAGACTTAATCAGCCTGCCACAGTTCCTCCACCACAGTCTCCTAAACCTATTCAATCCATCCCAGTTAATAATAAGTTCTCGATATTGACCTGCGATTCTGTGGAGTCTGCTGACTCCTCTCATAATGAGCTTCCATCCACCTCTCGTGTAGTGCATGTTGCACACGAGAAATATAACAACGGTGACTCCTCCTTTAAGAGGATCCCAGAAAAACATCCTACTAAGGAATCTCAGAAGCGAACTCGCAGTTCCACTGAGTCCTTAGAGTCAATGGGCGTCCCTCCGGCTAAAATCTCTAATGGTGAGCAGGAGGGGATGGAATTGAGTAAAACTACAACTGCTGATAGTTGTGAGAGTACTGTCATGACTCCCAATATCAATGCCGCTATTACCACCACTGAAGCGGCTAGCGACACAGCTATACATCAAGCTGATGGCGAAGGTGATTCACAACATATGGACACCCAAGTAGTTGATAGCCATGCTAATAAGCAATTTTCAAGAGCCTCGACGGGAGCTATATATAGCAAAACTAGTAAAGCTTCTGACAATAACTCAGCATCCTTGGTAGGACATACAGTGTCTACTACTGCTGCGGGACCTCATGTGAGGATCCCAATTACACCACCAGATATACACAAACGCCAAACAACATCTGGAAAAGTAAGGAAAGTAGTTTAACATCTTCTATTCATAAATAATATAAGCGAAAGTGTGTGTGTCTGTGTGTGTGTGTTGTGGGTATAGGTTCCGCCCCCCGTGGCGAATCCCATCATATGGCACATTTTTGGAACCAGGTTGACCAGGGAAGGATTTAAAGAAGAACCCAACTTAAAAAAGTGGAGAATGACCGATGTCATTAATTTTTTTATGGTAGTTAGGGAGGAATGGGGGNAAAGTTTATCAGTGAAGAGTGTTTTTTTTCTACCCAAAATTTAAGTATATTTCTTTATATCTGTAGCTAAATAGCTTTTTATATTTGCTACAACTATATTTTACAAAATTAATACCTAAAAATATGTATTTTTCATGAAATTTAGATATCAATTTTAATCTTATAAACAATGTTTTTTCAAGTATTTTAATGTATTTTTGAAATGCTAAATAATGTCAAAATTTGACATGATTCAGCACTTTTACACAACTATGTTTTACAATATTATGAGCTTAAAATATGTATTTTCCATGAAATTTATGTATCAATTTTATTCTTAAAAACAACGTTTTTTCAAGTGTTTTTATGTATTTTTGAAGGGCTAAAAAATGTCGAAAATTGACATTATGCAGCCCTTTTTATGATAGAGAAATTCAAACGGTGGATTTATAGTTGTTTTCGTTAGAAATTGCTATTTTGAACTACTGTAATCTTATAATAGGAGTTTGAGACTCTATATTGTGATACAATTGTATATTATACGTGTTTTTCATAATTTCTTCTTAATTGTAGTGTTATATCATTAATAGAAGGAATTTACCTTATGATAATGCTTTATACCCTCAAAATGTGTTCTTTTCAATGATTTTAGCTAGTTATCGGTGATATATAGCTGTTTTCCTACAAATTGAAGTAAACAAACCTTTTTTTAGAATAATTTTGACCTGTAAGTAGCTTACATTACATTAAGCTAATAAATAGAAGAGTAAGAGGTTATTTATTGTAATATAACGGTATATTGCAAGCGTTTTTCATAGTTTCTTGTAAACTGTTGCGTTATTGTATATATACGAAGAGTTTTAATTATCATATTGCTATAAACCCATAAAATGTAGTGTTTTCAATGATATTAGCTATTTATCGGTGATATATAGCTATTTTCCTACAAATTGAAGTATAAAATCCTCTTTTTTGAATAATTTGCACCTATAAGTAGCTTACATTACATTAAGCTATTAAATAGAAGAGTAAGAGGTTATTTATTGTGATATAACGGTATATTGCAAGCGTTTTTCATAGTTTCTTATAAAACTGTAGCGTTATTGTATATATACAGGTAGTTTTACTTATTATATTGCTATAAACCCATAAAATGTAGTGTTTTCAATGATTTTAGCTAGTTATCAGTGATATATAGCTGTTTTCCTACAAATTCAAGTATAAAATCCTCTTTTTAGAATAATTTTGCACCTATAAGTACTTACATTACATGAAGCTATTAAATAGAGGAGTAAGAGGTTAATTTATTGTTATATAACGGTATATTGCGCGATTTTCATAGTTTTCTTCTGACTGTAGCGTTATTGTAAATATACAATAGTTTACTTATTATATTGCTATTAAAGCCCATAAAAATGTAATAATTTCATGCTTTTTAGCTAGTTATCAGTTATTATAGCTGTTTTCCTACAAATTGAAGTATAAATCCCGGTTTTAGAATAATTTGTCACATATAAGTAGCTTACATTACATTAGCTATTAAATAGAAGAGTAAGAGGTTATTTATTGTGATATACGGTATATTGCAACCGTTTTCATAGTTTTCTTGTAAACTGTAGCGTTTTTGTATATATACAAGGATTTTTACTTTATCATATTTGCTTATAAACCCTAAAATTAGTGTTTTTTCAGCTCTTAGCTATTTTATCGGTTATATACAGCTTGTTTTCCTACAAATTGAGAGTGTAAAAATCCTCTTTTTAGAATAATTTGGGCACTATAAGTAGCTTACATTACATTTCTAATATATAGAAGAGTCAGAGGTTATATTATTGTGGATATAACGGTATATTGCAAGCGTTTTCACATAGTTTTTCTTGTAAACTGTAGTCGTTTTTGTATATATACAGTGTTTTACTTAATCATATTGCTTATAAACCCATAAAATGTAGTGTTTTCATTATCTTAGGCTATTTATCGGTGAATTACAGCTGTTTTCCCTACAAATTGAGTATAAATACTCTTTTTTAGCATAATTTGCCTATAAGTGTAGCTTACATTTACATTAGCTATTAAATAGAGAGTAAGAGGTTATTTATTGTGACTATACGGTATATTGCAAGCGTTTTCATAGTTTTCTTGTAACTGTAGCGTTATTGTAATATACAAGTATTTTTACTTATCATATTGCTATAAACCACAAAAAAATGTGTAAGTGTTTTCAATGCTTTTTAAGCTGATTTTATCAGTGAAGAGTTGTTTTTTCTTACAAATTGAAGTATAGTTCTTTATATCTGTAGCTAAAATAAGCTTTTTATTATTTGCTGCAACTATATTTTACAAAATTTAGCTAAAAATAGTATTTTTTCATAAAATTTATGTATCAATTTTATCTTAAAAACACGTTTTTTCAAGTGTTTAACTTATTTTTGAAAGCCTAAAAAAATGTCGAAATTTGACATTATTCGCACGTTACACAACTATATTTTACAATATATGAGGCTTAAAATATGTATTTTTCATGTAATTTAGTATCATTTTGAATTCCTACAAACACGTTTTTTTCAGTTGTTTTACTGTATTTTGTGAAAGGCTAAAACATGTCGAAAATTGACTTATGCAGCCCTTTTAGAGACATAGAGATAGAGATTATATAGAGAAAGCTAGAAATTCAATGGGAATTATAGTTGTTTTCGTTAAGAATTGCTTATTTTAAACTACTGTAAGCTTATAATAGGAGTTTGAGAATCTATAATTGTGATACAATTTTCTAGTTTTCAATCTGGTTATCATAATCCTGTCCCTGACTCTTTCACCTGCCATAGTCTTCATTTCAGTTGATTGAAACTCCGTTTTCTTGGAGTTTTCCCATACACCTCTACTTTTGGTCTTAATCTTCTTTGCTCTCTGTCTTGCTTCCTCTGTAATTTGGCTGTCTCTGCCTTATCCAGGGTAGACATTTTCCGTTGCTTTGCTGGTCTTTCATAACTCTCGTTCTGTCTGGGAATTCTAATTTCTTGTGGACAAAGGCATGTTTCCTACAGCGACACACGTGGCAACTTGTATTCACATTAAGACTTGATCAGCAAATCTCTTGTATCTTGCTTTTGTTGATTCTTATCCATTCGATTCTTTGGATCTTTAGATTTGGTTTCTATTGCACTATGGTTCTGGAGGATTCTGTCTGTTACTGACTTCCAGTTATATGTTGGGATAGATGCTGAATTCCAAATCTAATCACCACTTGATCTACTCTTCCTGAAACAATCTGCACATCTTGGTTCTTTTTCCCATTTTTCCTGTTCCTCTTTGTACTCTTTGTTTTCATAAAAGTAATGTCTCATATGTCCTTATAAGTGTGTAAACAGTTTATGTTTTGAGTCTTTCAGGTTTCCAAATACATATGTTCACTGTCACTTCTAGTAACATGCTTCACTTTCAAGTCTTCGCCATCATATTGCTAATTTCTCGTGCTTTGGTCTGTAGAGAGAGTAGATTATTAGTTCTGTAATTCATATATGTAAAGTGTGAGAATATAGTAAAGTATTGCAAGAACAATTAACAGAAAACTCAATTAAAAAGATGTAAAAACATAGCCATGCTCAGATAGTGTCCTAACGTACAAAGCGTACTGCACAACATTGCTAAACTTTGATGCTTGGTGACAGTCTTTACATTCAAATATACAATTTTAATTTGCACGTGAGTGTTATGTCAACACAAGCAAAAAACCTATGCCTCGCCATTAAAAATAAAAGATGGAAATTTGGGATCCACCCTAGTGCCCATCACGGCTGCAGTACGTCAGCTCCCTACTCTGCTTCTCACTGCCGTGTTTGATCACCCCCGAGTTCCCGACAGTGTGGGGACTTACAAATTAGAAGAAGACATCCTTTATTTGCCAACTCCCAATTTATCAGTCTTGGGAGCGCCAGTAAGAGAACTTTCCCACAGACAAGCATGCGGGGAGGAAGCAGGACCTACTCATCCGCGATGGCTTGCTGCTTCTTCTAAGACTCCTGAATCAGCCTGCTGCAGTTCCACCACCACATTCTCTAACCTAATCCATCATCCCAATGAAGAATAAGTTCTCACTACTGACCTGTGATTCTGTGGAGTCCCTGTGACCTTCTCATATGAGCCTCCACCCGCACCTCTCGTGTATGCATGCCGCACACGGGAAAAATGACATTAGTGACTCCTCCTCTAAGAGGCTCCCAAAACGCATCCTAATAAGATTCTCCGAAGCGAACTCGCAGTTCCAATGAGTCCTTAGAGTCAGTGGGCGTCCCTCCGGCCTAAAATCTCCATTGCTGAGCAGGAGGGGATGGACTTGCGTAAGATACACCGACTGATAGGTGTGCGAGTACTGGGGGACGGGACTCCTCTATCCACTGCCCTGTTACCACCGCCTGCAGCGCTAGCGACAACAGCTCTACATCCTCGCTGATGGCGAAGTGTCTCACAACCTATGACACACAGCAGTTTGATAGCCATGCTGATAAGCAATCTTCAAGACCCTCGTCGTGAGCCTATCAGTAACTGAGGTAGTAAAATCTCTGTCCAGTAAAATCGTCCTCTTTGGTGGGACATACGGTATCTACTACTGCAGCGGGGTCCTCGTATGCTAGAACCCATTTCCCCGCCGGAATATACTCAAACGCCAACCGACATCCTGGGAATGTAGGATAAGTACGTTTAACCATCTTCTCACACAGAAACCAGATGCTGGGCTTTCAAATAGCTCAGGGGGGAGGGGTCTCCAAGCCGTCAGGCTTCTACTGCATCATCTTCACGCGACGAAATAACAGCTTCAATCCTCCAATGGAATATTTCGTGGATTACGCCGCAAATTGGGAAGACCTAGTCCTTCATCATCACGAGTTGGACCCAGAAATTATCTGTTTACAAGACACATGATAGGGCAGGGAAGGTGTCTCTGCCGACAGGTTTTTTAATACCTTTTTGTTTTTCCCCCCCCCCCCCACCCACCCCCCCCCCCCCACACCAACCTCCAGCAGGTGGTGGCTTTAGTGGTGGTTTGTGGCCTGTTACCATCGTCGGATGTCCCCTTAACTGTCATCCCGTGCAATCACCTTGCAGGCTGTAGCATGTCGTATCCATCTGCTCACGACCTACACTGTCTGCTCAATATTTACCTCCAATGAACGACACTACATCCCTCCAAGATCTTGAGGATCTTATCCGCCACTTCACGTCCTTTTTTCTCCTTGGAAGACATGAACTGGGCGGCGCATTTTCTCTGGGGAGATTCCACCAGAAAATCGTCGTCGCAGTGATTCTCTCGTACTCTTATAGATGGCAACAACTTAAATATATTAAACACGGGAGAACCACACTTTCCATTCGCATACGGGACATTGACGCTTTGAACCTATCACTCTGCACTCCACAGTCGCCTCGACTTCTCATGGAGGTGGCCGCTTTCTCTTCGGGGGAAGTGGACCATTATCCCTACTACTTAAGCGTGTCATCGCCCCATTTCCCGAATGTCTTCCAAATGGTGCCTCCCTCTCGTGCAGCAGGGAGGGGCCTTTCAAAAGGCTTGTGTTTTTGTGAACATCATATAGATGAACTTTCCAACAATAGATGAGGCCGTAGATTACTGTTGTGTCTCGAATCCATTTTGCAGCTCGCTGAGCATCCGCCCGCACATCTGATCTTTCTCATCGCCGACCTGTTTCCGTGTGGAATCAGGACTGTACGGCAGCGAGGATCACTCCCGCCGTGCTGAGGCGCAATACAATAGCGCGGCCAACTTCAATAGACCTAAAAATATTTTTTCACAGATCAAGAGCTAGATACCGTCGGTATGAAAGAGGCTCGTCACTCCTCTTGGAGGGCTTATATAAAGTACACTCTGTGCATCTACCCGTGTCCAAGGTTTGGCAAAGAGTGAGAAAAATGAGGGGAATTTTAAACCATCCTCCCCCTCCAGTTTATCGATTCTGTGCCTCTATGTCAGATCCCTTTGACTGTAGTCAGAGGAAATTTGCATTCCCATTTTGTGTCAGTGGCGCAGGACAACGCTTGCGCTTCCAAGTTGCTAGGACCGACTGCGACAGGAACAAGAGGCCATAGATTTTTCATCTAGAGGCGGGGAATCTTACAATGTGTCTTTTTACACCTCGTGAGTTTTTTTTCGTTTGTCAAGCCATGAAGGTTTGCGCTGACACTTCCCCCGGCCAAGATTGATATACCATATGCGATGCTCTGTCATCTAGAGATAGTGCTCTAGATTTCTTGTGAAGCATCATAATAGAAATGGATTGAAGGAACTTCAAGTAGCTGGGGTGTGGCGGTGGTGATCCCGATCCCTAAGCCCTGGAAGACCACTCACTACCGACGAATTTCCGCCCATATCCCTAACTTCTGTGTGTGTAAAGTTTATTCGAAAAAATGGTAAATAGTCGACTTATAGGGATGGTTTTTTGGAACGGAAAACTTTTTTCCTCCCGTTCTCAGTGTGGATTCCGTAAGCTCACTCCAATACCGGAAGCGCTTATTTCCTTCAGAGTCCATCATAATGCCCGGGCCTTTGCCTCTCGCGAACACCATGTGAACATCTTTTTTTCGACCCTTGAGAAGGCTACGACACAAGCTTGGGGACGGTATTTTGCAGTCTCGTATGAGTTTGGGACTAGGAGTCGTTTGCCTTGTGTTTCTCCAGAGTTTCCTAGCCACCGTGTTCTTAGAGTCGGTTGGCAACATACTGTCTTCTGAACACTGCTTCAGTGGGCATCCCCCAAGGCAGCGTTTTGAAGTGTAGCTCTGTTCGCTGTGGCCACAATGGTTTGTTTTGATGTACTGCCAGAGGGTATTGTTATTACATTATACGTGGATGATTTTACCAATCTCTTTTGGCTGCTTCCAGGATTGTCAGTTTGCAGGAGAAGACTTCACTTGCTATAGAAAGTTTGTTGAATGGGCGACGAATTGGGCTTCCGGTTTTCTCCAGCGAAGACCTGTGTGGTTAATTTTTTGCAGCCCCATGGGATTCATCCCGACCAGACCTGTATCTTTACGATAAGGAATACCATGTAGGGAAGGACCCGGTTTAGGCTCATTTTTGACAATAGACTGACTTGGGTACCTCCCTTCTGGCGCTCAGGACTGATGTCTTCGAAGCCATGGATCTACTGAAAGTCCTCTCGCCCACCAGCTGGGAGCTGATCGCGCTAGCACTCCTATTCTACATCGCTCACTAGCCTTTCGAAGCTTGAATATGGATGTGAGTGTACTCCTCTCCACAACCGCTCGCCTGCGGATGTTAATTCGCTATCACCATGCCTGGGTGTTCCGTTTCTGGCACCGGCCCGTTTCCAGGTCATCTTCCCTCCCAAGGTCTATTGTGGTGGATGCTGGTGTCCTCCCATTAGATCTTCAACGCCAGTCCCTCATGTTAAGATGTTGGTATCGCCTCCAACGCCTCCCTGACTCAATAGCTTGCCGTGCTGTGTCTTGCGATTTAGGTTCGCAAATTTACCATGAGCGAAGAAGCTTACCAAAGCCCCTAGGTTTCCGATTAAAAGCTATTATGGAGATGCTATCCTTCCCTGCTTTACGGATCTGCCCGCATAGACCTACGAGAGTCGGTCCATGGCTTCTCCCAGAAGTGTCCTTCTGCAAAAGCCTTCCGCTCTCAAAAGGGTCTTTACCTCCTCAGGCTGAGCGTGCCCAGTTTTTAGACCACTATTGCACACATCAGGGTTCTGTCCCTGTCTTTACTGATGGTTCCAAATCAGACGAAGGAGTTGGATACGGTGTCATATTCCCATCATTTAACAAAGGCGTCAGCATTCCAAGTGTTTCATCTGTTTTTACGGCTGAAATAAGTGCTATTCTATATGCTCTCATGGCTATTCTTACTCTTCCGGATGTCTCTTTTACAATTTTTAGTGATTCTGGTAGTGCTCTTCAGTCACTATGTAGTTTTAACTCTCCCTATCCGCTGGTCAATGCCATCCTGGAATGGCTTTATCTGCTCAAGAGGCGAGGCCGGACGGTCAGCTTTTGTTGGGTACCGGCACATGTAGGTGTTGCCGGTAATGAGGAAGCTGATGCCTTGGCAAAAGCTGCAGCTAGAAGACCAGCTCTATCACAAATTTGCAGTGCCGGCTACGGACCTACGCTCGGCAATCCATAGATCAGTTCACACCAGTTGGCAGGAACGTTGGATTACTATAGGGCAAAATAAACTACGCACCATACGCCAACGTATCGAGGACTGGAGCTACTGCGGTCTCTCCCGGAGATGGGAGACTGCCATGGCACGATTGCCTATTGGTCACACTCTATATACACATGGGTTCCTCATGGAGGGGGGCCACCCTCCTTACTGTGATGATTGTTTGGTCCCCTTAACTGTGCGGCACTTGCTGGTCGAGTGTCCTAGTTTTGGGGACCTACGTGAGCAATTTTTGTCCCGGTGTCGCGGGTCGGACGGTGCCTACCGTCTCTCCCTGGCATTGGGAGAGAGGTGTTTCTCCCCGGGACACGAAGTCCATACCTTTATTGAGAAGGCTGGCCTTCTCAACAAGTTATGATGTTTTTAATATTCACTTATTATTGTTTTTAATGTACTATTGTTCTTTTCTGTATTTTGTTATTTTAAATATTTTTATTCTATCCTAAATTTTGTTTTTAATTTTATTTTTCATGTATCTTATGTAAGCAGGCGTCAATAACCCCGCAGTTGCGGCGCCTTAAAACTATAATATCTATCTATCTACTCTATGGATGTGAGACATGGACACTAAATAATGACTTGAAGAGGCGAATCGATGCCTTTGGTAATAAGTGTCTTTGCTGAATCATTGGGTATCTGTGGGGGGGTGTGGCAACCCTCATCTTCCCGCCACATCCACGTCCACGTCACCCGAGGCGGGCAGTTGTGACTCCGGCGAGGCAGTGACCAGTCGTCCTGTCAGCTCTCTGTAATTAGAGGTTAAGTCTCCAATAAACATCACGCCGCGCCCCCAGCCCTTCTGTGTTTCAACCCCATTATGGCGCAGTATCTTCAGGGGCTCATGGAGGAAGGCATGGGCGGCGTAGAGACGCCTCCGGCAGGTAGCGGGCGCGCGGGAACAGCCGCGTGGTCCAACCTGCCGCCATACCACAACGCCACGCGTTATACACCAAGCCCCGACATCACACCAGCCACTCAGCAGCAACTCTGGCCAACGACCCGGCAGCATCGCCCACCACCTCCTCCAGGACCAGAGAGAGCGACCGTGGGCATGTCGCCGGCAACGTTTGAGGCATGGGCCACCAGCGTAGAGGACTACAGCAGCATCTGCGGTTGGGCGGCACCCACAGCGGCACCTTATGTACGCCTCCTTTGTAACATAGGGCAGAGATCCTCGAAAGAGTTACGGGCCCGTAAGTATTACCCTAAGGGACTTTTACCTCGTAGCGCCTCTAAGGGAGATGCTCAAACCGTTTTCTCACCTGCTACGGGACCGCGAGGCTAAGGGTGGTCGGGAGCACCCTTAACTCCCTAAGGGAGTGAAATTTGAAGCGGCTAGAGATCAACAAACAATAAATTACAAGTTGTATCACTATACTTTATGTTTATTGTGTATTATAGAGCCATTTCATGCTTGCCTGTTTGAAATGTGATGTGTTTATTGCTTCATTGACTCCATATATATCATATTTAACATACAATACCTATAGTACTTGTAATGAATTCATATCAGGGCAAACCTATATATTAAATATATATATATCGGTCGACTTCTTGATTCAAAACGTATAGTTCATCATACAAGTTTAGCCGCTATAATGATCCGGTGGTGGTGGTGGTATCAAATGTCTGACATACTAGTACACACGCACGTATACACACAAGCAAGGATATTATAAAGTTATACTATCCTTGCACACAAGTGTCACGTGTGTCACAGTGAGGTGTTAGCCCCCCCGTGTGTCTTGTCTGACCTAAAGAGCGAACGCGCAGTTCTCGTCCACTATAACAGAGTACCGCCAGGGCCACGGATACGGCATACGTACGGCGCGGGCCAGCAGTGGTCTATAGATACTAATTTCGGGCACGCGAAACTCGAACCTATGATCAGCGCATCAAGGTATACCCTGGGTACGTCTGTGTAGTAATCAGTGGGAGAATACTACCCTGAAAGGCTAATGTGGCAGCTATGTATTATCGTAACATTCTGGCGATAGAGCTAAAATCGGCCTTATTTCGGAAATCAGCCGATCTTAGCTCAACACCGGCAAACATAGTTTTTAGGTTTAGGTTAAGTTATGTTTAGGTCTGGTTTAGGTTAGGTAAGGTTTATGATAGGTTTGTGTTAAGTTTTGTAGAGTTATTTAGGTTAAATAAGCGTCCGCGGGACGATTTCCGAAAGAGGCCGATTTTAGCACAACAGCGGCATTTGAAGTCTCTTTAAATTTATTTATCGGGCTCCCTGACAGCTGAGAGCATGATGATTGGCTAGATAAAGCCGCGTCATGCGAGGCGCTGCTCTGTGATTGGTTAGCAGAATTTTCCCACACATATCCCTAGAATATCCCTATATTCCCCACCCAGAGGCCACCGATAACCGTACGGGAGTGATGGCTCGGTACGAGCATCTCCCTCAGCCCACCCTCGTAAGGTTATTGTAGCCATACACTCGTAAGTTGTCCCTTACGAGGGATTTTCGAGCATCCCTGCCCAGAGGTGCAACAGCGCATCGACGCGCGCCTGGGCAAGCAAGTGTTCAGGCAACTCTCAACCACGGAGGCAATCGACGTTGTGAAAAGCGTGGTGATCGGTACACGCTGTATCATCGGAGCGTGGGCGGAATTCTTCTCTCTAGCACAGGCATCGAGTGACAGTGTGTGTGCGTATATCTCCCAGTGCCGCGCCAAAGCGAATGAGTGCGGCTTTAGGTGCCCTGAGTGCCAGTGCCCCTTAGAGGAGTACATGCTCAGCAAGAAAATAGAGATGGGGGTATACGTGATCGCAACATGAAAGCGGGGGTGTTGCGTTGCTTCCCACGCCTCGAGTCATTCAGTGAAATAGTTTGCGTTGTGATTTTTGAGGCCGGAAAGCGAGTGACCACTGACTACGTAGCCAGGGGGGTCGGTGACAACCTGCGGC
>JACEEZ010005539.1:83219-131017 GCA_016584305.1 Chionoecetes opilio | reverse complement strand
GCCCCCCTCTTTCTGTGTTCCAACCCCATCAGTATCACTGGGATGATTAAGTGTCATATCAGCGATTGCACCATGAGACTGAATCGAGGCCTATTACCTGCATAGTCCGTCTTCGGCAATATGGGCATGTGGCACGGTACCCTGAAACCGATCATTCCCATCGGGTTGTATCTTTAAGAGACAATCCGGCGTGGAAGAGGTCAAGGGGGTTACCACAAGGCTCGTGGCTGGGGCAAGTTGATGTTTCCTGTTGAAAGTTGCGCTTGTTATGGGAAGGGAGCCTGCATGGGGACGTGCGCGTGGTGATCCCCGGGAGTGGCGTCGTAGGGTAGGCGACGCATGCGCCCCTCAGTGTATTCCCCAAATGATCTATTGATTGACTAGACTAATTCAACTCACACTCCTGTTATTCCTAATTCATTTATCGTTAGTTCTTTCCCTGTTAAACTATTTACTTTGCAATAATTAACCCACTAAGTTTATTCGTGCTCTTTATCTTTCTCTCTATTATTAAGTTTCTTTAGTTAGCTACTTATAATTACCGTATTTGCCGGCGCATAAGACGCACCCCTATTTTACAAAGAGGTTTTGTGAAGAAAAAAAATATTGGTGTTTTTGAGGTAAAAAAAAAAATTCTCGTAAATTTATCAAGTTATTAAAAAAAAAAGGATTTGTAGGGGAAAGCAAATGATTATGAGCATGTACCTAAATACAATATTCACAGTGCAATGAATGTGAATGAAAAATTATACTCGTTAAAATGTAAAGAATGACATTGTAACCAATATCGGTCATAAATCTTAATATATTGCAGGATGCCCCCACGAATTGATATTCTGATATTTTGCTACCTATGACAAAATAGCTTAAAATTTAATGTTGTGGGTATGCTTTGTTGCTTTTCTGCTATGTGTTTAGACTTTGTTGGAAAATTTGCCAGTATAGATATTGGTTTTATTTTGGTAGTAGGCTTTCTCAAAAGTCCTAGGACTCTTTACCGACACCATCGTGTTAGCTTTCTTCATTCTGAGTATTTTGAACCCCATTTCCATGGCGCAATTGAATAATAATGGCATTACACTAGTACCGAAAATCTTACCGTTACTTCAGCCAGAAAGTTAAGTTAGGTTGAATCAGATTAGGTTAGGTTAGAGGTGAGGTTTGGTTTAGTAACAGTTTGATATAAGAAATAACGAAAATTACCAATAATATGGCAGTGTGAAGCGTAGCAATGTTTGGCGGACCTGGAGGGGCAGGTTGCCCCCCCCCCCCCCCCACACACACACGTGTAAACAACATTGATTTCCGACAAAAAACGAGAGCCAGATTAATTCAAAACACATCAAAACTATTCAGGAGGACTTAAATTTCGGCCCTCGAAATGGGTAGTTGTCCAATAACAAAAATTTCACGGAAGATATTTAGATAACACTGTAAGGTACCCATCTCTACCTTTTTTGTTATTGTTGTAATTGTTGAAGGGCTCCGTTGTCGGGATCGACGATATTTGCCCTGGTTTACACCTATGAATCTATCACAGTCGCGGGGGTTGATTATCTTCTTCGGGAAAAGATACAGGTGAAGGCTGATTCACACTCTGAAATCACGGCAGCGTTCCGTCAGCCGTCCCTTGTTTTTCACGCTATTCGTCACGGTTCCGTAATTTTCGGCATTTTCCTGCTCACCCTCTAAGCAGACATGGTGCCTCAGAGGCTATGCTTGAAGAAATTTGCATTAATAGCACTTCTGTTGGATGAAGAAGAGTTGAACTCTAAAAGACATTGTTTTGGGTACATAAAGCCTTGAGAAAACGACAATTATCAGCACGGCACAGTCTCATTACGTTAAAATATTCTTCCCCAGAAACCGTTACGTGACGGGACGGTGGTGATTGGAGCCGTGATGGCGGCGCACCGTTTAGTGTAACACGTCTATTTGTTTGAATGTAAGAAATTCTAAGGGATGTGATGAGACGGTGCCTGTCACCAATTTCACCATGATGGTATGGTGTGATTCGGCCTTGAAGGGGAGGGTTTTGGCGCCGTGAGGGGTCTTGGGTCTTGGTGTACCGTGCGGAAAACTTTTGTCCCGTCTACAGTTTACCATTGAAAGCCTTTTTACTAGCACTCTTTCATACAGTTTCCTTATCCGTAGAGGTACAGGGGGAGGATTGAGGGGTCGAGGTGGTACAAAGGCCTATGCTTCTCCTATCCCACCTTGCTTACCACTGTAGCGGCGCTAACACACACACGCACATACACACCTGCATCGGCTTTAGGCTACCCCCCTGTCTGGGACCAGGATTAGAGAGAGGCCCGAGGGTGACCTGACGCTGACCTGACTTGCCCCTCGCCGACAAAAACTGCAACACCAACCAGGTAATTCAGTCAACCACAGGACCACAAAAGAGACACACACGCCGCGCACCTCTTGTCCCTAGGGTTGTACAATGACTCCTGGCAAAAAACTAACAAAGCCACGACGCCCTTTCTCCATCCTTTGTGTGTATAGACAAGACTCCCCAAGATACTACACCTTCCTCTCACCGCTCACACTCCTTCAAATATAACTTTAACACGCTCTTTGTTTCACTATTCCATTTATCAACAATACTCATTCCAGCGAAAATTCCATCACCCATTTTCTGCCTCCCTTCTATCATCTCCTTCCAACTGTTGTGTCAACTTGTGTGGCCCAAGTCGAATGCGGGTTAAGGCTACATCTAATATGTGGGATGTTTGTCTTTTCCATGGGTGCGGGGAGGAGTCTGAGCGGTAATGACCCATGGTGGGTGCGCGGAGGTCGTCGCCGAGACGTTTTATCAACGTTTTTACAATGGGGAGCAGCAGAGGGGGTGGATGATGTTTACATCTGACACGGCCATCTTGGCAGCAACAATCGCTATCTTGTTGCCCCAGCTCTTATTTTCTCTTAAACTCCAACCTTTTCTTAGTATTATGCATTACTGTTGCTAACACACTTACACATTTTTGCTCAGTGGACTACTGCTCAACACAGATCACTCCAGACCCCTTTAGTAATACACCACCGGCTGTTCTGCATTCTCTGCCCGACCTCTCATTCGCTAATATGGCCGCATTAGACGCAGGGTGAACTTTGCATTCCTTTTTAAGGGCAAAAAGTGCGTCTTATGCGCCGGCAAATACGGTAGATGTTGCATATTAATTCCTCCTTGTAAATTCACATCACGCATATCCAATTAGCTGTAAATTGAGGAAAAGCCAAGTCTAAAGGTACTGAAAGTTCCAGTCACCGTTAATTTCTAGCTCTCTTGTATTCTTCCCTTGACCAATTATTCATCTTCCTTCTCAGTCTGTTCCATGCAAAATCTCTCTTTTTGCTACTTCATTGTATATGAGAAAAAGAGGGTAAGAAAAGAGAAAGGAGATACAATTTTTTTTTTTTTAGTATAGTTTCCCCTTTCTTCCTCACAGCCTAATGACGTCACGTCACGGTGTGCACTAAAAGGAAAACGATCTGACCTCTTAGAATATATAGGTCTTGTTCCAAACGCTAACCACTCGGGCCCCGCCTCCCCTAAAATGTACCTCAAACTTCGGCTATTGTGCACCAAGCTACAGGTTGCCCATCACTAATTCGGCAACCACGGGACCTTAGGACTGCCGGATTTTCGAAATTTCCTGATTATTGATGTTTTGTCCCCTGACTATATTATATGCTGTATATATTGTAACAGAAAAAAATAATTGTGTTCTTATCTCCCAGCACTGCGTTAGAAACACTTTGGTGAGGTTTCCAATACTTTCAGTTTCCTTTCTGTCCCCATACAGCCCTAACACCGTACACAGGGCCCCGTCTTTCTGCTCTAGTCTCCTGTCCCACTCCTCTCTGCCTAGGACTGCTACTATTGACGTTATAAGCCTTTCCCTCTGACTCCTATACTTGTTACATTCCACAATGACATGTTCTACGGTTTCTTTCTCTTACCCTGCAGCTACAATTCTGGTTCTCCAGTTCCCTGTTCCTTCCGTTGACTTCCAAGGTGCCTGCTCTTGCTATATAGAGTAACTTACTCCCCCAGTCTCCTACATGCCAGGTCACCCCCCCTGGTTTATGTTTCCACCTGTACCACTGCAACGTTGATTTCCTGTCGGAAGGTAAGCATACAGCTGATTCTGGGTACAACGCCATCAAAACAAACGGCGCCTCCCAAAAACAGTGGCGCGCCAACCCAGGAAATTTGAAACTGTGCTCCGAAATTCATGCCGGAAAACTGATGGAACCGGAATATTGATTGCCGGATTAGTGATGGTCAACCTGTACCAAGTTTTATGGCTATCACACATTGTATATCAGTACAAACATGTCTATCACTCCCCAACCATGTCTATCGCACAATGGTTGCCATGGCAGCAGCCAGTCTTGGCCAGATCTAGCAAGGGATTGCGGATCGGTTGGTTATGACGTCAGAGGCCGCCGCATACATGAAGTTTGTTACTGAATCTAAACAGCTGTTCAGGCCATGAAATTCCTATTCACTCTAATATTTGACCGTTAAACACTAAAAAAGTATACTAACAATAAAGTATAACTAACTAAATACTAAAGTAAACTAACAAAACTAAAAAAACTAAAAAAGTATAAAATATATTAACCCTTTCACGCACGAAAAGTTTAATAAGTTTTTCCGTCCGCTGCGACATCAGTCTGGGGCTCTCTAAGGGGCCCCGCGTATAGCCTGACTCTGCGGCGAATGTTTTGCTTATGTTATCAATTTCAACCACGATTATTCTTTTTTCCTGGCATTATTATACATCGTTGGTTTCGCAAGAGATTATTCTGCCTTATGAAAGACAAAAATAACAAGAAATGCAAGTAAATAGCGGAGTTTAAAGACTTAGAAAAAACATTGATAAAGAGAAATAAGAAATACTTACGTATTAAATAATTACGTAAACACTTCGTAGCTCGATACTTCCTGAATCACCTTTTTATGGTTTATATGCCAATAAAATCGGATTTTTATGAGGATTCCAACGCTACCATTAGACTTTTCATACAGCCAGTAGTTCTTGAGAAAATGGAGGAAAACTGAAACACATGTTGGAAGACGGATTAGGCTACAGGTATGGCTTACCCGGCTCGGGACACGTTTTAAAGGGACGGGCAGTCCGCGCTGACAGGCTGCCTGCTGAGAGTTAGCTGGAACACAAGCCCTTATCACTTCAAATCCACCCTCACGAGGGAGTTGACAATTAGTTTATTTTATAGGCCTAGCTTGAATCTTTTACGTAGTAAATTTTGACGCGATTCTGATAAATACTTTATTTTTGGCGAATTTTTAAATGTTTTTTGACGCAGTTCGCGTCAAAAGCTCTGATGTAGACGGGCCCGTTTTGACGCGATCGCGTCACCGTGCGTGAAAGGGTTCACAAAAGTATTAAGTATAACTAAAAGTATATTAACAAAACTTGTTAAGTTTTAACAGTACTGCCTTAAATGTATCGGGGGCAGGGAGCACCATTAACTCTTCACAAACAGATGTTGGGGCCGCTAGTCAAAGATGGCGGCCCAAGGACAACATTCTTGTCAGCTGTGTATATATAAATAAAGATGAGACAGAGACTTGTCTGGGATGCAGGGTTTTGGGTGGGGAGTAGATTATGTGGATGACATAAAATATATCCAGTAAACACTTTGGGATGACAGGCCAAGAATACATGAAAATACAAATCCCATAAAGTCTATGGGAATGACCTACTTATTTCTGGAAAATGCTAACCTAACAAGGCATTTCCGACATTTTTTAATGTGACACATCAAACTGCATAAGAAAAGAGCATTTCTAACCTCATACTCAATTACTGGTTGAAAGTACCAAAATACTGAAAAAAAGTGGTAAAATATGTCATCTTGGGGATCTTGGCACCAATTAGAATTATTACCATTAGTTCTATTGTTTGGCTATCACGATTTCAACTATAATTATAATGGGCCTATAGCGGCACCAATAAGGTGCGATAGCCGAGGGTTGAGTGTACACTATAAGAATATCTCTTGATAATGATGAAACAAAATGTGAATGTGAAGTATTACAGCACTACATAAGTATTACAGCACTACATAAGTATTACAGCACTACATAAGTATTACAGCACTACATAAGTATTACAGCACTACATAAGTATGGAAAAATAATTACGAGAAATAAATAGGTTTCCATATTTTCACGCACTTTGACTCGGCGGGTAGCAAGAGGGGTTTGGGCAACTGCCACGCCCTTTCTCCACCAAATTTTGACTTTTGTTAAGTTTCAGTAGCTTCTTTGGGGCAGAAAACACTTACTTATTATCAAAGGTGGGCACCAAACCGTTAATCGTTAATTAACGAAGTTAACATTTTCGTTAACGATTTAACTTTTAAGTTAACTTTGGAAATCATTATCGGACTAATTAACTTCCGTTAACTCAAGTCCGCTAACCCAATTTTTTTTAGTTTTATACTAATATTATTTCATTTAAGGTTTTTTTCACCCTTTTCTGGCTCTAAAAGCCTTTAAAAACCTAAAACAGGGTCAAAACTATGAAATCAGCCTTTTTAGGTTTTTTTTAAAGTTAAAATTATAAAATCTGTTTTTTTTTTTTTAACTCTAAAGCAAAAAATTACTATAGTTTTTGGGTTCTAAAGCCCTTCAAAAACCCCATAAAGTCTGATTTTATAGTTTTGGCACTTTTCAAAGGTGTTTTTAGGTGGTTTTAGAGCAAAAACAATTTTTTTTTTTTCTATAATAAGAATTAACGTCAACGGTTTAGCGATAACTTCCGTTACATTTTTTAAGAATTAACTGATTAACGGTTATCGAAGTTAATTTTTTGATTAACGGATTAACGGTTAACGAAGTTAACTTTTTGATTAACGGCGCCCACCACTGCTTATTATATTCTGCAGGGCTATTTGATTTTCATTATTCATAGTAACTCAGAAGAGTCTTCTGAATTACTATGGGCTGGTTCCGCCACTCTTAGTGTTTTGGCCGCAAAGTAAAGTAACTGGTAAAAATTCTTTGCTACTTTTATCGATTCAGAGTGTACTGATTTTCTGTGAGGAGCTAAAAGTACCAAAGAATATATATGAATACCACCCGTCCTTTAGGGCAGGGTTCTTCAAAGTACGAGTCCTTTTGCTCAGTGGGTCGCCAAGTCGTAAACAGATAGTTATGTAAATAATATGTGAAATGCATTACAGTAAAACCCTTATAACTCGGCACTGTATAACTCGGAATTTGATATAACTTGACATGGCAGACAAATTATTATTATTATTTTTTATTTTTTTTACACCTATGCCTATAGCGCGTGTAGACCGTGAGCTCCAGGGGTGGGATGGTAGGCCCTGGAGGCTCACTAGAGGGCTGTGATGGTTGGCCCTCGCCCGTGGTGGTGCAGGCAGGATTCTTATAGTGACGCCTGTAATTAGAGGCTCATGCCGCCCCCCTGTGTCCTCCCATGCACTCACATTCGAAGGTAGAGTTAATGGACAGGGCATGTGGGTGTTCTTAGGCCACTCAACGGTGCAGAAAGATTTCAAGTGGATTTATGGGTCTCACTCGGGATCGAACTCGGGTCTTCGAGAAACGCCACCCGGTGACGCTAACCACTCTGCTATGGCCTCACCTAAACTGCATCTCATGGTTTTCACTCGGCATATCATGCCCTCACAACCTCTTATGTGAACATGTAAACAGAAAGTCGGCAAAAAATAATGTATCTCGGCATATTGTAGTTATAACTGCATCTCTTCGCTTACACTCGGCATATCGTCAGTCGCATAAAGTCGTATTTTTGTCCTTTTGATCTTTTCCTGCAGGCTCAGGCTCTTCAATTTCATTCCCTTCCTGCTGGAGGCACCCTTGCGTGATGGAGCTGACATCTTGAAATGCAGTACTGTATGATGTAATCCCAAAACACGTAAAATAGGTGGCAAAGTAAAGCAAAGGTCGGGAACGAGCGTGTAGGCTGTCAGCTGAGCCGTGTTTATGTCGTCAAAGCACCGTCTTGGATACGAATTCTGTTTTTTGTCGAAATTGATAAATTATTGGTTTCTGCTTCAAAAACACAACAAGCTTGGTAGGAGCCGAAATAATAATCAATGCAAAACATTGCAAACAATATCACAAAGTAGTATAACACACATTTCAGCAAGTGAAAGGATTGGGATTCGTAATCCAAGACGGTGCTTGGACGACAAAAACACGGCTCAGCCTACACGCTGGTTCCCGACCTTTGCTTTAATTTGCCACCTATTTTACGTGTTTTGGGATTACATCATACAGTACTGTATATCAAGATGTCAGCTCCATCACGCAAGGGTGTCTCCAGCAGGAAGGGAATGAAATTGAAGAGCCTGAGCCTGCAGGAAAAGATTTTTTTACCCATATCAGAGGAGGACATTGCATAACTCGGCACATTGAATAACTCGGCAAGGGCCAGAGCCCCTCTCATGCTGAGTTATTAGGCTTTTACTGTAATATGAGAGAAGAGCCTATGTGAGAGAAGGCACTGAATGAGAGAGAGAGAGAGAGAGAGAGAGAGAGAGAGAGAGAGAGAGAGAGAGAGAGAGAGAGAGAGAGGAGAGAGAGAGAGAGAGAGAGAGAGAGAGAGAGAGAGAGAGCCGATGGGAGAAGGCAGGACTTACGCATAATCTTCACTTGCCAATTAAGCAATACTATTGTTTTCTACTTACAGAGTGACAATTTACACAGCACTTCTACATTTGTTTCAACTACTATTAAATTAATATATAAAATTTACACTGGCACACTCAAACATATGCAATTATTTTGAATCCATAGATGTATGTATGTATACCGTATATATATGCACATTTATATGCATATGTTGTATCACAGCGAAGAGAGAAAGCAGCAACAGTTGTAACATAGGGTCGTGAATGTAATGCATAAAATCAAACTGGGTCGCGATGAAAAAAGTTTGAAGAACACTGCTTTAGGGTAGTAGTAACTTCTGGGTGCACAAAATCTGATTTCAAATACCTGAAAGAATGTATAAGTCAAAATCACATAAATAAACCAATAAATATAATCAAACCCTCTATCAGCCTAAAACGGGAAAAAAAATGATGGTACAGTAATAAGACGGCCTGACACCCCCAAGCACAACTTGCCACAAAAATGCAAGTGAAGGGTCAAGAAAGGCTCATCACATATGTAAGTACACAAGGACAATGGAAAACAAAGAAAATGCAATATTAATAATTTTCTTTTTCATGTTGCATACGTACAGGTTGAAGTTCCCAAACTCGGCAACCTCGGGACCAGCGCCGAGCCGAGTAATGGAATTTTCCGACTTTTAGAACGTAGATATATTAAGGGGGAAAAAAGCATGAAAATCACATGAAAAAAATCACAGGTCAATTTTCTCAGAAATAGTTAACACATTGTTCTTCCTTTTCTTTTCACTTCCACCAGTAGGTGTTCCTGGACGTTTGGCAGCCATAATACCAATAACAGACCTGTAGAAGTACACAAAATAACAGTGTACACAACTCTACAGTCACAACACCACTGAACAATAACAACAAACAAATCGGCGGGAGAAACCAAGCGGCCTAGTGTGGTGGCACCTAGCGGCCGACCCGGCAACTACGCGGCGGGTTTTGGGTGTTCTGCCGTGTTTTGGAAAATCCGGAACCATAGCCGAGTTTTGGGTGTTGCCGAGTCTTGGGATGCCGAGTTTGGGAACTTCAACCTGTACTACCTTTTATGGGAAACAAGACTTTAAGCGGAGATGTGAACTCGTTAATTGTCAGGAATGGTGGGCAAGAAATCCTACCTTACTTTGTGAATGTGTGTATGATTATACACGGAGCAGGAAGGTCAACCAATACAGCCCTCTAGTGGGTGCATGGACCTTTGATATTATTCTGTATTATGTAGGTATGATGATGATAAAAACAAATGGCTTAAAAAACAATTCTATTTTCAACAGAGAACAGCAAATTTCAGAAAATGCTACGTATGGTTCTGGCATTCACGTTTCCTAGGCTGTGATAACAGTACTCGCTTATTTAGTTGCCTAGATAATCATATTCGAGCTGCTAATATCATGTAAAATTGTATAATGGTTATACTATGGGTCACCTTTTTACTGCCTGTCTTACAGAGTGGGCATGCCCTATGCCCACTATGCACCTTGTAAATATAAAACTGAAAAAGAAAATATAAATAGTAGCTTTATTATAACCAATAAACAAAGACAGACACGTTGCTGTTTGTTTGATCACATCACTTTAGAAATTTGTCTGCATTCAATGTTGTCACTTATACACTTATGTACATTTGCCTAACTTTCTTCACTGGCTGCCTCAGAGCTCCTTCTATGAGCTGCCTCAGAGCTCTTCTACACCCCTGTTGCTGCTGGTGTGTGTGAGGTGGGGGGCCTAAGGTGTACAGAGCCTAAGGTAAGTAACCTTGAGTGTTCCTTTCTCCATATTTGTATTTATAATCAGTGTGTTTTTACTCTATCACACACTCTGCCCCCACTGCTTTGAATGCCTCCAGTAGAGCCTCTGCTTCGTCCTTAGGGATGTCTGATTTCACCACACACGGGCAGCTCTCCACAAACTTCTTTGCCTGTTGGTAAGTGGCACAGAATCAAAGGTCAAGACAAGGGGCTGGGCATATATCTGTGTGTGTTGAGAGAGAGCGAGAGAGAGAGAGAGAGAGAGAGAGAGAGAGAGAGAGAGAGAGAGAGAGAGAGAGAGAGAGAGAGAGAGAGAGAGAGAGAGAGAGAGAGAGAGAGAGAGAGAGAGAGAGAAGAAAAAAAAAACCTCCATAAGTTGGTATTCGTTAAGTCAGAATTACGGATAAATCGCAATGACTAGCATATATTCATTTATAAAATAATATCAAATTTTGGAGAATTTTTTTTTTTCTAAAATAAAATGTGAAAAAAAGGTTTTAGTTGACTTGGTCAGCTTACTATGTCTGCTCTTGCACCCAAGGTTTCTAAGAGCAGGATGGGCATGAAAACTAAGACCAAGCATGCATCATAAGTTGCAACTCCTTGCCAGGATTGATGTAGGGTACTCCATGCAGATTGTTTGTGCTGAGCTTGATATCAAATAGGCTACAGTAGGGCTCCGGCTAAAGATTGTCCCAGATTTTCGCTAGCGATAGTGATTCCACTCACGAATTTTCTGAAAAGCTTTGAAACGGGAAGTTTTACGGCAGATTGGCATAGCCCACTGTGTTATGGACTCGCTCAGCACGAGTATTTCCCGTTGTCGGTACCTGTGCAGAAGGACAAAAATCCGGATCTTCAAGTCGCTTGTGATCCCTGTCCTACTCTATGGATGTGAGACATGGACACTAAATAGCGACTTGAAGAGGCAAATCAATGCCTTTGGTAATAAGTGTCTTCCCAGAAAAATGGGGTATCGCTGGGATGATCACGTGTCAAATCAGCGATTGCACCGTGAGACTGAATTGAGGCCTATTACCTGCATAGTCCATCAGCGCCAACTTCGGCTATATGAGCATGTGGCACGCTACCCTGAAACCAATCCTTCCCACCGGGTTGTATCTGTAAGAGACAATCCGGCTTGGAGGAGGCCAAGGGGGCACCCACAAGGCTCGTGGGTGGGGCGCCGTACAAGCTCGGGGTGATCAAGCAACAAACACAATACTTCAAGAACCAGAATAAAATCTCCGATACCAAGGTGTTACCCCCACACTTCTTTGATTTCTTCGACTTAAGGCAAGTTGATGTATCCTGTCGAGAGTTGCTTGGTATGGGAAGGGAGCCTGCATTGGGTCTCGCGCGTGGTGACCCCGGGAATGGCGTCGTAGAGTGGGCGAAGCGACGCGCCCCCCGGCGTATGCCCCCAATGATTGATTGATTGACTATAAACCTACAAGTTTCTCCTCAAGAGTGATTGAAGAAACACAAGAGAGAGATGGATGTGTCGATTGTGACAGCCTGGACTGGAAAAAAAAGCTTTTGACAATGTACCGCACAAGAGACAATTATGGAAAATTGAACACATACATAGGTGGTTTGTTAGGTGGACTGCTGAAATGGAAAAATTATTACTTGAAGGATAGGGAGATGAGAACAGTCATAAAGGATGAACAATCAAAGTGGTGCAGAGTAATAAGTGGTTCCTCAGTTCCTCAAGAGTCAGTGCTGGCACCAGTGATGTACATGGTCTATACGTATAAATAATATGGTGGAAGGCATAGATAGTTATGTAAGTTTATTCGCAGATAAGTTGCTGAGAAAAGTGAAAAATGAGGAAGATTGTAATCAGCTACAAACAGACCTTGATAAGATATCAGACTGGGGTCAGAGGTGGGAAATGGAGTTTAATGCAGGGAAATGTAAAGTGATGGAATCGGTAAGAGTACAAGGAGACTAACAGGGTACAGGGAAGTCCCGAAGAAACGAGTACGGAGGTCCCGTTATACGAGCATTCGGTATACGAGAATCCGATGATACGAGATGTGTAAATTAGGGTCTATTTTCAATATACGAGATCGAAAATCCAATGATACGACATTCAAACTGGGGTGAGTAAAATTATCAAGTTCAAAATGTGCGCCCTATCACTCCCAGGCTGGACAAAGGGGGATTTGGTTGACCCCAGTGAGGTCACCCCTAGCAAGCCGTGACCTGAAGGGTAATTAAGCATATGGCGCGGCCTGACATTTAGGGGTAATTAGCATGTGTGCGGCCCCAACCTTGGGACCGCAGTCAGGTCAGCCCTAGCAAGGCGTGACCTGAAGGGTAATTAAGCATATGGCGCTGCCTGACCTTTAGGGGTAATTAGCAGGTGTGCGGCCCCAACCTTGGGACCGCTACACTACCTTCTCTTGTATCACGCGGCGTCCCCTACATTACAAAGTCTTTTTTGCTTGTTATGCATGTTTTATGTTTAATTAATGTGCAGTTATGTTATTTTGCGTGCTATTTTCTCTTTCAGAATGCTTTTTCTACAGAATAGGTAGTACAGTGTGGGCAATATGGACGCTGTGTTTTTGTTGTGTTTGCTATAGTTTATTTTAGCTTGAAAAACATGTCTATTGATGGGGTCCTGGAACCAAACCTATATTTTACCATTAGTTATGTGTTTCGTTATACGAGATTTCGCTTTACGAGTATGCCAGGTGGAACCTAACTGCTCGTATCTTCGGGACCTCCCTGTAGTTAGGTTCCACCTGGCATACTCATAAAGCGAAATCTCGTATAGCGAAATACATAACTAATGGTAAAATATAGGTTTGGTTCCAGGACCTCATCAAAGACATGTTTTTCAAGCTATAATAAACTGTAGCGGTCCCAAAGTTGGGGCCGCACACCTGGCTAATTACCCCTAAAGGTCAGGCCGCACACCTGGCTAATTACCCTTTAGGTCACGCCTTGCTTGGGGTGACCTGACTGGGGTCAACCAAAATCTCCCTTTGTCCAGCCCGGGAGTCCTGTATTTAGTCAGTTACCTACCAACCACTACAGTGAGAGGAACACCACTCCTCCTCTCCCTGTGTTCCTCTCACTGTGGTGGTAGGTAGGTAATTGCCAGAAGCTGGTCTAGGAAGCCAGGGCAGGAACCCAGCAACAGAGGTGCAGGAGGAATTTGGGTCACGAGCGAGTCAGGTCCACGCCAGGTGTTGGCTTGACCTTTAGGGGTAATTAGCCAGGTGTGCAGCCCCAAGCTTGGGGCATCCACAACATCATCATGCAGCCCAGATGCATATGTGGTAGGGCACGCATTTTGAACTTGGTAATTTTACTCACCCCAGTTTGAATGTCGTAGCATTGGATTTTCGATCTCGTATATTGAAAATAGACCCTAATTTACTCAGCTCGTATCATTGATTTCTCGTATACCGAATGCTCGTATAACGGGACTTCCCTGTATTACCGAATGGGATATGAGTATATTAGAGATACCAAAAGAAGAAAAAGACCTAGGAGTAACGATCACTAGCAACCTTACACCATGGAGGCCCATAGTAATGATCACCGGAGAGACATATGCTCGTATTCGTAGTCACATACCATGATTGCTCGTGGTAATTGCTATGATTTTGTTCCATTTCTACTCAGTCAAAATTATTCACTTGATCTTGTAGCTGCCATGGAAAGTACTAGAGCAATCATACAGTACTCCTATTGCAGTCACAACAGAGCTGGCATGACATATTGATTTAATTAGGACAAGACAAAAAGTGAACAATGACCACGTACAATGATGGTATGTGACTACGAATACGGGCAATAACCTCATAAGGAATGTATAAGTGGCGTTTGCATATTTGGATAAGGAGATGATAAAAAAGCTGATTGTATGAATGATTCGACCAAGATTGGAATATGCAGCAGTGGTTTGGTCACCGCATATAAAGAAAGATATAAGTAAGATTGAAAGAATACAGAGGGCGGCAACGAAGATGGTCCCAAGTTTAAAAGACTTATGGTACGAGGAGAGACTATCAAAATGAAATCTTTCAACCCTGGAGAAGAGAAGGGAAAGAAGTGATCTGATTAATGTGTTCACGGTTTCTAAGGGACTGGAAAATACTGATAGAGATATGTTTTTATGGGTCGGAAGAGATTAGACCTCATGGAAAGAAGATGAAGAGGAAGCATGCAAGAGGAATATCAAGGAGCATAGCTTACCATACAGAGCCATTGAGCTGTAGAATAACCTGGATAAGGAGGTGGTAAATGCCAAGAATATTTACTTCAAAGCAAAGCAGCATAATAATAGCTTTGGAGACGGGACAGTATACGCTCAACTCTTTTCCAGTAAATCACAACTATATTATTATAACTACAGCCAAATTCCCAACATCCGACCTCCAAACATCCGACTTGTCCAAACGACCGACTTTTTTCACCACCACATTGTGTCTTGTTTTGGCCATTTATTTTACTTAGTTTGTTTTAGTTTTTAGAAAATATTGATTTGTGGCTTTATTTATGCATGAATTTTACTTTCGTGTATACCACTGGATCGGCCTTCAAGAGCTGCATCTTTTATGTTCTATACCAGTTTGTCCTTACGTTTATGGTTACTGTGATATCCGAACATCCGACTATTCCAATTATCCGACCTACCTTCGGTCCCCCCAAGGTCGGATAATTAATACTTAGCTGTAGATGAATACACATTACACACACCTGCACAAGATTGAATCCTTCTAGCTTTGCCTTCACCTCCTTGATGAGTGGCACTTTCTTGGTCGCGTCAAACTTGTTCATCTTGAGGGTGAAATTGGTCTGTACTTTGGCTGGAGCTGCAACTTCCTCTTCCTCCTCTTCCTCCTGCATTGGCAGAGGCCAAGGGAAAGAGAAGGTTTGATAAGCAAGGAATGGAGGTTGGGTGGAGGCATGATTAAGGAGGGGGTGGTGGAGGAAAAAAGTGTAGCTAAGCAGGAAGGAGCAGGAAGGAACAGGTTTAGCTTTGGTGGTTAGTTTTGGTGGATCGGGCAAGGCCTTTCATTTGCCTTCAGTTATCTTCATAGGTGTACTCTTACTGTAATTCATTTATGTTCATGATATGCAGCAGTGTATCATGAACAAACTGAGTGTTGGGCTCAGTTTTCCTAAATATCAACTAGTAGCTTGGTAATATCGGGTAGGAGTACAACATTTCAATGCACTGAAAACCTGAATATCCGCCTAGTCTTGTGACGTCATCTTCTCGAGACCTAGGCCAGGATCTTCCGGAGGCCACGCTATAGGCCGTAATGTAAAAAAAAACTGATACATTTTTTTTTAATAATTTTGTAGTCTCCACTAATATATGGTATTGCATCTCAATCCTAGCCAGGGCAGTCAGCGTGCAGCCAAACCAGCTGTTCATCCTTCCTTTTGGGGTTGGTCGATAAATGGGTACCTAGGGAAACCTGGGAAAGGTAAGAGTGGTAACCCAGATGTCACACTAGCCCTGTGTCCCGGGGTAGCGGGTTGTCACCCACCACAGCATGCTCATGGGCTAATGCAATGGAGATGAGCACCGAGGCCACACACAGCATAGCGTATGCTCCCATCTTTACCTCATTAATATATAATGATGATATAATAAGCACATACACAACAAGGGGATACAATACCTAAAGTATAATGCTATTGTATGTTTAAAAAAAAAGTTGATTTTAATTTGTTTTGCCTATGCAATTTTCAAATGGCTTATTTAATGTGGTGCCGCCATTAGATATGACGCCACCGCTCTGTCACTGACCACTGCTAGTACTTGCACGCCAGTAAGAATGCCACAAGATATCCCTTTTACTATTTTATAACAGGAATAAAGATACACTCGACCTTCAATTAAACGGACTAGCTGGGGATTTGAAGTGTCCGTGTCTAGGTATCCTCTCTTTTTTTTTTTTTTTTTTTTTTGTCTACAGTACCCTACCGAGTTTCGTGCTTGCTTTCTACCGAAGGCATAGTGCTAAACTCGAGGATCGCGAAACTCGGGTATTGAAAACACTGAACAAATGCTCATTTATTCCAGTGGACCGGTGCGAGGTGTACCACATTTTATGGCTTATAAGACTCACTTTTTCCCCCAAAAAATACCATGAAAATGCCCCGAGCCCCTGTTCACCCAGCAGTGAATGGGTACCGGGTGTTAGCCAGGGGTTTGTGACCCACCTCCCAGGGTGGTGACTTCAGCCAACACTAGAGGAGAGGAGAGGAGAGGAGAGGAGAGGAGAGGAGAGGAGAGGAGAGGAGAGGAGAGGAGAGGAGAGGAGAGGAGAGGAGGAGGAAGAGGAGAGGAGATGACCTACGAAGCGATACTTGATCTTGATATTACAGATGTTCTATTCTTCATAGGCCAGTCCTTTGAACCGGCTGCTCCTGTTGAGAAAAACACAAACAAAAGGAAAAAACAAAACAAAACTAAATACAAGCTATACTAAGCCTATTATAATACTATAGTAAGCGGTAGAGGTCACAAGAAGAAGAAGAAGCCTACCGAGAAAATTGGTAGATTTTACTAGTAAATCTGTTTTTTTTTTTTTTTTTTTCTTAGAAATTTATTTCCAAAATCAGGGCGAGTCTTCCAAGATGCAGCGCATTATAAGCTGTAAAATACGGCTATCACAAGCGACTTGAAGATCCGGATCTTTGTCCTCCTGCACAGGTACCGACAAGGCCAAATACTCCTGCTGAGCGATTCCATAACACCGTGGGCTATGCCAATCTGCCGTAAGACTTCTTGACGTGACCCGCCGTCATTATGGACTGCGCTACCAAGGAATGTAAAACTTTCCAAGATCTCAATGTCCTCGCAACATGCATGAACAGACTGTACTGTTTCATCTAGTAAGGCTCCAAACACCTGGACCTTCGTCATAAGCCAGGAGACCTAAAGTCCCAAAGGCTTTGCCTCCTCGTGCAGCACCTCGAGAGCCATCACCAGGACCTCCAGCGACTCAGCAAAGATCACTGCATCATCGGCAAAAATAAGATCAGTGATCTTGGTGTTGCCGAGGGATGCTCCACAATCAGTTTGATCTACAACTTTGCCCAATGCCCAGTCCATACAAGTGTTGAAAAGTGATGCGGCAAGGACGCATCCTTGCCTCACCACTCTCAGTCCCATGAATCCCGCGAAGTCGCAATAGATCCCAGAGTGACTCACGATGCACTGAGTCAAATGCCTTCTTGAAATCAACATAGGCTGCAAGCATCCCCTGTCAAAACTCATGTCGGCGTTCCACCAGAGCACGAAGCGCTAGGATATGGTCCGTTGTTGACTTACCAGGCGTGAACCCAGACTGCTGAGGTCTCTGATGCTTCAACAGATGACTGCGGTTCAGTGTCACCAATAGATGGGCAAGCACCTTGCCTGGCATGCTGAGCAGTGTAATACCGCGGTAATTGTTGCAGTCCTGACGGTCCCCTTTCCCTTTCTAGATAGGGACGACCAGCCCCCTTTTCCAGTCAGGAGGAATGGTACCTGATTGCCACAAGGCAGTCAGGACAGCATGCAACCTGTGGATCATGGCCTCACCCCCAGCTTTGAGGATCTCCGCACTGATATTACAAACACCAGCTGCCTTCCACCCCTCAACTTTGCTACAGCCTCTCTGACTTCGTCAAGAGAGGGTACGGTTTCGTCAATGGGAGGATCGGCATCCACTGCCTGTAACCCAGTGGTGTGAAGCTGCTCAGTTGGAGGGTCCACTGTGAACAACTTATATGAAGATATGCATCTTTACTATAGGTCCACCTCTTGTTATCACTTGAAAACACCATAGTCCCCTGATAGTACCGCTACATACTGTACAGTGTATATTATAGTAAAACACGGTAGTATGACTGGACTGGACTTACCGGTGCCCTCCGCCATTTGCATTGGACTGCTCAAAAAGTGGTGCATATTGTAGTTGTCTGACTGGCCGCTTAGGTTCAGTGGCATTCCAGTCAGTGTTTACAAACTGTGTATCAGCTGTTGGAAACAGTCTATGGTTTTGTGTTGATATAAACTTAATTTTTATTATTATTTTATTACTTATATATAAATCTGTGTGTTAAATATGTTAAGTAAGTTCACCGAACACAAGTTTCAGTTGGAAATATTTGTGGTAACCTGCTGGAGTTACGGTAAGTGGTGTACAGCGATTGTTAGTAGTGCTGATCCACTTGTTTGCCAATCGGTGGTAAAGGTTCGCATTTTATCCTAGCCGTATAAGACGACCCATAGTTTTGGAGAGATTTTTTCAGGCTCAAAGAGTCGACTTGTATGCCTCCATTTACGGTATTTTTTGTTTTTGTTTTATATTGGAGCCTATAGCGCCTGTAGGCATATGGAGAGTCTTGATGTTGGTCGATCTTGCCCGTTAGTGGCGCAGGCTGGATTTTTATAGTAACAGCTGTTGTCTTAGGTGAAGATCTCGTTTTCTATGATGTTTGGATCTTCAGTTTAGGCCCATGCAGCCCCTAGAGTTTCTCCGTCACACTCGCAATCAAAGACCAGGTAATTGCTGCATGTGGGTTTCTTTCAGCCACTCGACGATGGATTTGACAGTTGCTCCTTGGTGGAACTTGAACTCGGGACCTTCTTCTCCCCTACCAGGCTCTTGAAAGAGTTGCTCCCAGCAGGATTCGAACTCGGAACATTGAGTTCACCAATCCAAGATGCTAACCACTCGGCCAGTGCCTCCCCCAAATGTATGTTCCTGATTTATGTTAATGACATGATGAATGATTTCAAGAGTTACGTGAGCCAGTTTGCAGATGATGTTAAAATTATGTAGGTTGAAAAGGAAGAGGATTGCAGACTCCTATAGGAAGATTTGGATAGAATATATGAATGAAGTCACACGTGGAAAATGGAATTTATTGCAAAAAAAAAAATATTTGAATTTGGTAAGAGTGCAAAGGAGAAAAGTTGGAATTACAAAATGGGAAGAGAGATAAAATATAATCAATAAAGCAAGTGAAAAAAAGGATCTTGGAGTAATAATTCAGGACGACTTATCATAAGTGAAACACATCAATAGATTGTTGGTGATACATATCCTAGCAAACATCAGAACGGCATTTATCTATATGGACGAGGACATGCTGAAGAAATTTATTATGGCCATGATACGCTCTAGACTACAGTATGCCATGGTAGTTTGGTCTCCGCACCAGAGGAAAGATGTAAAGAAGATAGAAAGAATACAGAGAGCAACCACAAAGATTGTTCCCAGCCTGTCAGACCTGACTTATGAGGAGAGGTTGAAAAAAATTGGGGTTGCCATCATTGGATGAAAGAAGAAAAAGAGGAGACTTGATAGCAATGTATAGAGCTATGTCAGAAATGGTGAGAAATGACATACGAGGACATGTAGGAGCAACGAGAGGTCATAAGAAAAATCTGAAGAGGCAAGGTGCTTAAAGGACATTAAGAAGTACAGTTTTCCCTATTGGTGCATTGATATGTGGAGCATCCTGGACAGTGAAATTATAGATGCTTAGAGTATTCATGATTTTAAAGCTAAGATCGACATATTGAGACAAGGAGACGGGACCCTACGAGTGTAACTCATTTCCCGTATAACACAACTCTGTAAATACACACCTTGGCTGCAGCAGGAGACCCCATGGCTGCCCCAAAAGCCATAACTGGGGCGTCAGGGATGTTAAGGGTCTTGCGCAGGAGTTCATTGAGGTCAGCCACCTCCAGGAGGGTGAGCTTTGAGACATCCAACACAATGTTTTGTATCTTCTCTGGGTACACCTGTGGCAAGGGAGAGTTTGATCATATTTTCTTTTTTTAACACTATTTTCATTATGACTTTCTTCTTTTATAACATAAAATGGGTGTTTATTTTCACTTTTTGCATCCTTTGCTAGACCTGGAACTTATTTTCTATCTTCAGGTCTCTTGCATGCATGAAGGTAGTAACACTGGTCAGTGATTTTCTCATCTCTACCTTCACCATCCTTATAACAATTTTGTCATTATGATCCTAACACTTTCCTTCCCTCTAAGGTCTAAAGGAACAGAAACTACCACGAGACAAAAACAAATAACAGGAACTACAATGTGTAGGTCTCACGGCCTCTTGTAGCTTCCTTATTTACTTAAGTTCTTAAAGTAAAAACACTCTCTTGTTTCTCTTCCTTGTCTACACACAATAAAGTCACGCTATTAACGCTCAATTGCTTCTTCAGTTCACTATTCATTCAACCGAATTGAAGTAACTGTACTAGTACTGCACATTTACTCATAAATAGTTATCAACCATTATGCACTTACTTGACATACAGCCAGTATAAAATTGTAGGAAAGTATTCAGCAGTAATCCTCAGTGACGTCACAACAAGTCAAGCACCATCCAAAACCACAAACCATCGTTAACACAAGTACCCAAAAATTTCCAACCCAATATAGGTAAAGCTGGGGGCATACGCTATGCTGCACGTGGCCTCGGTGCTCATCTCCATAGCATTAGCCTTTGAGCCTATGGTGGGTGACAACCCATTACCCCTGGCGTAATACACAGGGGTAGTGTGACTAGAGCGACATCCGAGTTACCACAGTTACCTTCCCCAGGTTTCTTCAGGTACCCATTTATTGATCAACCCCGAAATGAAGGATGAAAAGCTGAGTGGGCTGCCGCCGACTGTCCTGACCCGGATTCGAACCAGGGCTCGCAGATTCGTAGCTAGGCGCGCTACCCACTACACCACGGAGGCGCCAACCCAATAGCAATGTAGAAATCATAACACTAGGAACTGGGTACGCAGCATGTACTACAGGAGTATACAGGTTGAAGTTCCCAAACTCGGCAACCTCGGGACCAGCGCCGAGCCGAGTAATGGAATTTTCCGACTTTTAGAACGTAGATATATTAAGGGGAAAAAAAGCCATCCAACTTCTTCAAAAGGTCAATTTTCTCAGAAATAGTTAACACATTGTTCTTCCTTTTCTTTTCACTTCCACCAGTAGGTGTTCCTGGACGTTTGGGAGCCATAATACCAATAACAGACCTGTAGAAGTACACAAAATAACAGTGTACACAACTCTACAGTCACAACACCACTGAACAATAACAACAAACAAATCGGCGGGAGAAACCAAGCGGTCTAGTGTGGTGGCACCTAGCGGCCGACCCGGCAAGTACGCGCCGGGTTTTGGGTGTTCTGCCGTGTTTTGGAAAATCCGGAACCATAGCCGAGTTTTGGGTGTTGCCGAGTCTTGGGATGCCGAGTTTGGGAACTTCAACCTGTATTACACTAATCACTCACTGAATCTGATATTCACTCCATCAAAATAGAAAGAGCATTAAAAGGGATGAAAGAACAGAAAATGGAAAGGCACCAGGTCCATTGGGTGGAAGTAGGAGAACCTCGTTTATCCGGCACCCTCGGGGGAGGAGCGCATGCCGGATAACTAATTTTGCCGTTGTTTTGAGAGTTACTCTTATGGAATCGCCCAAAATCCCTTTTTTTTTTTTTTTTTTTATAAATCAAAGGAACTGGCCAAGGGCACAACAAAAATGGGTAACACAAAGCCCGCTTAGTTGCCAGTCCCTATAAAGAAGACAGTAAGAGAATAAAATAAAAAAGAGGGGTGAGCCAATTTAGTTCGGGAGGTGTCTTGTTACTCTTCTTTTGAAAAGATGCAAGTCATAGGAAAGTGGAAAAATAGAAACAGGAAGAGAGTTCCAGAGTTTACCAGTGAAAGGGATGAAAGGGTTGCCAACCCTGCGTACCCCGCCAAATTTGAACTAAATTTCTGCCGATTTTCTCAGTTTTTGAAATAATTATACCTAATTAATGGTTATCCTGCTGAGTGCCCCACACTCCTCGTCAGGATGGACAAGCTAGTCCTCGTGTCGCACGCCAGCAGCACGAACACTCTCCTCTCTTTTTTCACAGGATCTCTCTGACGAGCTCAAGCTAGCCCGTGGTCCTCCCTGCTGGAGGCCCGGAGAAAAAAAATGAAAAAAAAAAAAAAAAAAAAAAAAAAAAATGCCTGGGTCGATTAGTGCCGTTGTTTTGAGGCTGCCGTTGTTTTAAATGCCGGTTAAATGAGGTTTTCCTGTAGTGATATGTTGAACCTTGCAAGAAGGGACAGGTATCAGAAAACTAAATGGAGTTTTTGAAATTATAAGGGAGGAGAAAGGTCCAGAAGAATGGAAGGATAGTTTTACCTTACCACTGTTTAAAGGAAAAGGAAATGCAGTTGTCAGTCCCTATAAAGAAGACAGTAAGAGAATAAAAAAAAGGGGGTGGGCCAATTTAGTTTGGGAGGTGTCTTGTTACTCTTCTCTTGAAAAGATTTAAGTCGTAGGAAGGTGGAACAGGAAGAGAGTTCCAGAGTTTACCAGTGAAAGGGATGAAAGATTGAAAATACTGGTTAATTCTTGCATTAGGGAGATGGACAGAATAGGGATGAGAATGAGTACATGGGATGAAGATTTGGGAGAGGGTGTTGTGGAGGCTTAAGAGAATCAAGATCGATGACTGCCAATTTGGCTTTCTGGCTGGAAAGTCAACTAACAAGCAATCTTCATCACAAGACATCTGCAGGAGTAATATAAGGCAAAGAAGAAAAGGCTATATAAGGAGAAGAAGAAAAGGCTATATTATGTGTTTGTGATCTGGAAAAGGCATTTGACAAGACTCCAAGAAGAACAATTAGATGGGCATTACGAAAACAAAAGGCACCAGAGAGGCTAGTAAGTTTGGTAATGGCATTGTATGAAGGGTCAAGATCAAAGGTGAGAGTAGCTGCAGGAACATCAGATGCTTTTGAGATAGGTGTTGGGGTGCATCAAGGCTCAGTTCTCAGTCCTCTTTTGTTCATAGTAGTGATGGAAGAGGCCACAAAGGAATGCTGAGCACGAGATCCACGGGAGCTGCTATATGCAGATGATTTAGTTTTGACAGCTGAGACAAAGGAAGTTGAGAGGAGATTTATAGATTAGAAGCAAATGAAAGGAAGCAAGTTTTGTTATCTTGGTAACATGTTAGATAGCGAGGGTAGAGTGAAGAGAGCAGTAAGAAAACGAGTAGCAACTACATGGATGAAGTGGTGAGAGATAGCGGGACTGCTGACAAACAAAAGAGTATTCCATTGAAAAACAGAGGAAGAATATTTGAAGCATGTATAAGATCAGTTTTGCTGTATGGTTCGCAGACATGGGCTTTGACGAAGAAGTTAGAGGATGTGTTGGTTGGTTGTGATCGGAGAATGTTGAGATATATGACTGGGATCACATGGAGAGATGAAGTGTCTAGTGAAGAGGTGGCAAGAAAATGTGGATTGAAGGAGCTGAGTACAGTGCTGAGAGTAAAGGGATTGAGGTGGTTTGGGCACGTGAAGAGGAGAGGTGGTGAGGCATTGGGGAGAGCTGTTAAGAGTGGAAGTTCCAGGTTGCCGTCCATTGGGCAGGCCAAGGAAGACATGAAGACAGTGTGTTGAAGAGGATCTGGCGGCATTGGGCTTTGAAGAAGTTGAGGCAACGGATATAGATAGTTGGAAGCGTATCATCAGCCATCTAACTTCATAAAATATTATGGAAAAAACTGACGTTAAACAGAAAGAAAAAGGAAGCGATGGCCAAGTGGTTAGCGTCTGGAAGTGGCAAGCTCAGTGCAAAGAGTTTGAATCCCGCCAGGTAACACAATCTTGCAGCAATCGTTGAATGAACTAAGAATACCCACATGCTGCATATCAATTCTACCTTCGACGGCGAGCGCATCGAAGGGCACAGGGGGGCAGCATAAGCCTCTAATCACAGGCGCCACTAAACAAATCCTGCCTGCACCACCACGGGCGAAAGGCAACCATCATAGACCTCAAGTGAACCTCCAGGGCCTACCATCCGAGCCCTGGAGGTCACTGGTTACAGGCGCTATAGGCCAAAGAAAAAAAATTTAGGTATGCGTGATATCCACAAAATGCGACAGTTTGATGCGCTATAGCCGAGGGTTGAGGTACATTTAGGTACGCGTGATAGCCGTAAAACGTAATAGCTGAATGCACATAGCCGAGGGTTGAGTGCAATCTATCATAAATGTGTAAATGTACACACTCACATGGGACTTGGTCTGTCCGTGTGTTCAGCCAGTCGCCAAATTTACCAACTCTTTACATGGTTATTTACATGGGGTGCGTGTTTGTTTGTTTGCTTTCACATCCCAAAGGACTGGCTAAGGGCAAAAAAAAAAGTAACAAAAAGCCCAATAGCCGCCAATCCCTTTAAAGAAGAAGGTTAGAGATTGCAAGAAGGATGGTGGGCCAATTTAGTTCAGGTATTTTGACACTCCTCTCTTGAAAAAAAATTAAGTCATAAGAAAATGGAAAAATAGAAAAAGGAAAAGAGTTCCTGAGTTTACCTGTGAAAGGCATGAAATAGTGAAGATACTGGTTAACTCTTGCATTACTAAGATGCACAGAATAGGAGTGGGAATGAGTAAAGTCTTTTGCAGCGAGGCCGCAGGAGGGGGGGAGGCATGCAGTTAGCAAGTTCAGAAGAGCAGTGAGCATGAAAATAACAATAGAAGATAGCAAGCAAAACAACATTGCAGCGGTGATTTAAAGCTTGAAGGCATCAGTACAAATGAGGGTAGTTGATGAGACGAAAAGCTTTTGACTATCCTGTTTAGAAGAGCTGTATGAGTGGAACCCCAAAACATGAAATTCTTACTCAATAAATGGGCAGATAAGGCCCCTGTACAGAGTAAGCAGCTTGGAGGGAGAAAAAAATTGACAGACACCACAGGACAATTACCGTATTTTATGGCTTATAAGACGCACTTTTTTGCCTAAAAAATACCCTGATAAATACTCACGTGTCTTCCAAGACGAATGTTGGAATGAGACTGCCGCCAAGACTGGCGGGAGCCGTTCCGCGGCAACTTCCACCTCGGCAGATTGGTACCAACAGCACCACCTATCGTCTGCTAGTGTTGATGTATCATTTACCACCAGGCTGTCACACGTATCACAAGCAAAGACTCTATATGAGTCTGCCACCAAGACTGGCGTAAGCTGTTCCGTGGCAACTTCCGTCTCGGCAGATTGGCGTCAACAACGCCACCTGTCGTCTGCTAGTTAGTGTTGATGCAGCATTTACCACCAGGCTGTCACACGTATTACAAGCTAAGACTCTATATGAGTTTGCCACCAAGACTGGCGGGAGCCGTTCCGCGGTAACTTCCGCCTCGGCAGATTAGCGTCAACAACGCCACCTATCGTCTGCTAGTGTTGATGTATCATTTACCACAGGGGTCGGCAACTTCCGGCCCGCAGAGTCTGAACTCATGGCCCGTCACCCTTCTTGATATTTATATAACAATCCGGCCCACAACAGCCTAGCCAACTAAATGAGTAAGTCTGCACCTCTCGACGTGATCGCGGCGGGTAGCGTGGGGCAAATTTGCATGACTGAGAGCTTTACCACAGAAGCACCACGGAAAATCGCCAGGGAGAAAATGACTACATGGCAACACGCGATCATTTCGAGAGGCGCCGACGTGGGACTGGCCACTATCGTGGCATCTGGCAACTCTGCATTACACGTGACGTCCCATGAGCAGTCTTCCCTCACCACCAACGGTCACGCCAGCGGCCAGTCTCCGTAGGAGTTCGCACTGAGAAGAGGTATGCATCAAACTTTCTTAGTCTGAAATGTACTTTTATCATTAGGGAATGTGGATAATATAAAGTGCATTTCTTGCTGATATATATATATATATATATATATATATATATATATATATATATATATATATATATATATATATATATATATATATATCTCTCTCTTCATTCACCCACTTCACCCAGCCTCCAAGCTCACAACCACATTCACGATCACTAGTTACTCGTATTGGTAGATCCTGTCCCGCCCGCCCGCCCAAATCAGACAATGGCTTACTGAGCCTTACTCAAACACATGCGCACACACTCAAACATGCCCATTCAAACACACGCACGCCCACGCCCAACGCAGGGGCGTAACACTATGTTTGTCACAAAATACTGTGTGGACGTCTGTATCGTAATCTTAATTAGTGTATGCATTTTTTTTACCATGTAAAAGTCTTGCATGTACATACATATTATTTCGCACTTTGTGCTTATTCTTTCTTTTTAGCCAATCATCATGTCTGCAATTGTTAAAAAGAGGAAAGTGGACCTCAAGTGTCGGGCCTTCAACCCTGAGTGGGAGAAGTACTTTTTCCCTGAACGCTTTGGACAGGCCCAGTGCCTCATTTGCTTGAAGACTGTGGCTGTCCTCAAAGAGTATAATATGCGCCGCCACTGGGAGACACAGCACCAAGCATCAAGCTTTGCATCGATGTCTGCTGCCGAGAGGAAGGAGGCCATTGTCAAACTGTCAGGCAACCTGCAGAAAAGCACTTCACTCTTCCGTAAGCAGACTACTGCGGCTGACAAAGTGACGCGCGCCAGCTATGAGGTTTCCCGCCTCCTTGCTCGCCGGATGAAGCCATTCACAGACGGGGACTTTATCAAGGAGTGCATCATGGTTGTGATAGATTCCCTCTGTCCTGAAAAGCGTTCCGCCTTTGAAAGTGTGAGCCTTTCACCCCGCACTGTTTGTCGTCGCATTGAGGAGATGTCAGACAGCGTGAACGACTCGCTTTAGACCTGTTGCTCAAATTTTGTTGCCTTCTCTCTCGCTCTTGATGAGAGCACAGACATGAAGGACACAGCCCAGCTGGCGATTTTCATTCGTGGAGTCACTGCTGCCCTTCAGGTTTATGAGGAGTTTCTCCAGCTTGTTCCATTGCACGGCACCACCACTGGGCAAGACATCTTCGACGCCGTGCTTCAGTGTGTGAAGCAACACTCCCTCGACCTGTCCCGTCTCGTGTGCGTGACGACCGACGGTGCCCCAGCAATGACTGGAAAGAAGGGTGCCGCCTCACTGCTAGTGCGTCACTGTGAGGCCGCCGGACACACCCAGCCCATCCACAAGGTGCACTGCATCATCCACCAAGAGTCCCTGTGCTCCAAGTCTGCCAACCTTGCTGATGTCATGTCTGTAGTCGTGAAGGTTGTCAACTCCATCCTCTCCCGCAGCCTTAACCACCGCCAGTTCCAGGCACTAACGGACCAAGTCAACGCACACTAGGGTGACCTGCTTTACTTCTGTGAGGTCCGCTGGTTGAGACATGGAGCCATGCTGTCCCGCGTGTGCGACCTGCAGCAGGAGATCGCCACCTTCCTCTGTCAAAAGAACCTCCCCGGTGCTGATCATTTTTCCAACCCGCAATGGCTTGCTCGTCTGGCCCTGCTCACAGATATCACTACGCACCTAAATGACCTCAATGTGATGCTGCAAGGCAAAAACATTCTAGTTACAGACATGTATTCGCACATCACCGCCTTCGAGGTAAAGCTGCGCTTGTGGGAGGCTCAACTGGCTGCTGGTCAGTTTATGCATTTTCCTCGTATTGCGGCTTGTGCACCTGATGACGTGGACCTGAACACTTGTGTTGGTGTTGTCACCTCTTTGCGGGAGGAATTTAATTGCCTCCCGTTTCACAGGTGTCAGGCCACTGGCTCCAGGCTTCAAGCTGTTCACCTCCCCCTTTGACTTCCCTGTGGACGAAGCCCCTGCCCCCCTGCAGATGGAGTTGGTGGAGCTTCAGTGTAATGACGAACTGAAGGCAAAGCACCGTACCGCTTCTCCACTGTCCTTCTTCCGTGACCTTGTCCTCCCTTCTAACAAATTTTCAAATTACATTGAGCATGTAAAACCCATCATTGCCATGTTTGGCAGCACTTACTGTTGTGAACAACTCTTTTCAAAAATTATAGATACAAAGTCTCGCATTCGCTCCCAGCTAAGTGACCGCCACCTCAATGACATTCTGCTCTTGTCTAACTCATCAATCGATCCAGACATTGAATCACTTCTCCATGGCAAACAGCACCAACCATCCCACTAATTTGCATGTCTCTTGATAAAACTGTTTTCTGCAGTCACTGATTTGCATGTTTTTCAATAAATTTCTAGTAATCTAGTCACTGGTTTGCCTGCTTTTCTACAAAAATTTTGTATATTGTTACAAACTGTTTCCTGCAGTCAATGATTTGCATGTTCTTAAATAAATTTATTGTAATCTAGTCACTCACTGGTTTGCCTGATTTTCTATAAAATTTTTGTACACTGTCACTTTTGGGTTCTCTTTGGCACTCCAGCCCGCAGGCTGTCCTAGAAGCTTTCTCTGGCCCTCGCACTGAAAAGGTTGCCGACCCCTGATTTACCACCAGGCTGTCACACGTATCACAAGCTTTCTTCAGTCCTGGAAATTATAACCCATGGCGAATTCATCAAAACGATTCACTTATACTATGGATTTTCTTATACTTTTAGACAAGAGATGTTTTTATATACTTTTTTTTTTTTTTTTAGATTTCTTTCCAAAATCAGGGTGCGTCTTCCAAGATGCAGCGTCTTATAGGCCGTAAAATACGGTAACTACTTAGAAGCTGATTTAATGAGAGATGAAATGTGAGAATTCCAGTTCAGATTTTTAGTAAAGGATAGTCCAAGAATATTAATTGTAGAAGCGGGAGACAGTTGAGTGTCATTGAAGAGAGGATAATTTTCTGGAAGGTTATGTTGGGTAGATTGGTGAAAAAATTGGGTTTTTGAGGCATTGAACAAAGTAAGGTTTGCTTAGCCCCAATCAGAAATTATAAAAAGATCAGAAGTTAGGCACTCTGTGGCATCTCTCCGTGAATCACTTAGTTCCTAGTGAATTGGATGTCTAATGAACGACGTTGAAAAATGCAGGGTAGAATCATTAGCATAGGAGTTAGGAATATGTTAGAAATACTCCGGTTACTCTGCGAGTTAGGTTATTCTCCTACTCCGAGTTAGATATACTCAAGAATATGACCTCCGCTGACTTCCGTACGTGGCGTCGCTCTGTGGAGGATAGGCTCGCCCTTAACAAGGTAAAGGACAAACAGGGCATGTGCTACATTCATCTGCCGAGTGTCCCCGCCATCCAGAAGGCATTGGACGCCAGGTTTTCACGGGCAGAGTGGGACGCCTTGTCCTCTGCAGCTGAACAAAACGCCGTTGGCAAACTTGTGCGAGACATTAGCTGCCGCTGACATCACGGATGACGTCACAACCAGCGACGACGTCATAGCTGCGTTACCTCAGCATAACTCTACAGAGCCTGTAAGACACTACCGTGAGCATCAGACACCTTACTAGCGAGCGCTTACGGGTGCTGCTCACCTTCAGCTGGAGCGGGCTTTCTACTCAGGCCTGCCTAATGCCTATACCAGCGGTCGGCAACCTGCGGCTCCGGAACCGCATGCAGCTCTTTCAAGAGACCTGTGCGGCTCCTGCCACCTACTTAAAAATTTCCAAATTATCGTAAGAAAAAGTTTAAATACTGGCATAGATAGCCGCGGCACAATAGTGTATGTGACCTAGGTCCTGGGTCTCTTGGAAAATATTGGGATGAATTCTTGTACTTATTAACTTGTACTTGTTCGTAATTTCCATTCACAATTTACACTGCGGCTCCATCAGCACTGCTTTACTGCCAAGTTTGAAGAAACTGGCTCTTCTCGAATTCTGGGTTGCCGACCTCTGGCCTATACCTATCCCTGCCGAGGGCGTTCAGCACCTGTACTTGTCACTACGGGTGTGTAAAGCATGCGGCTTGGTGCTGCGTTACTTCCCCAGCGTACAAGCCACGGTGGGCACCTTGATCCAGATGGAGGAGCCACAGCTTCCGTTCAGCACCGCCATGCCTCCACATGCACTTACAGAGGACAACGTGGACCGTCTAGAGCGTTGGTTCCTGGAACACTTCGGGTGTACGGCGTTTGCTGTGGATCGCGCACCTCTGCCAGAGATGAGGGGGCCATCTCACCACATCCACCTGCGCCCCGACGCCCGGCCTCACGCCGTGCACTCCCCAGCGTCAGTCCCTCACCACTTCTTCAACGAGGTACATAAACAACTCCAGGCCACACTTAACTCGCATCCATATATTGGCAGGGCATCGACGCTGAGGTCGAGCAGAAACGACGTCAGTGCCGAGTATGCGAGGTCAACGCCCCATCATGCCCGTGGAGCCCTACTGCCCACACCGCCACCCAAGTACCCCTTCCAACAGGCGGTGGTGGACCTGTTTCAGTAGCCAGGCAGGTGTATGCAGCCTATGCAGATAGGCTGCATACACCTGCATACAGGCTTCTCCATGCACTTGTTTCTGCTGGGGGACTGGGCTACCAGAAGGATGGGGAACTGCTGCAGCCTATGCAGATAGGCAAATTTGGTTGGCTGGAGGTGGAGCACGTGCCTACAAGCTCTACCAGCACCAGGCTCACATCTTACTTTCAGGAGGTGGTTCAGGAGGTTTGGCATCCCAGAGGTCCTATCGTGCGACAGGAGCACAAACCTCGTGAGTGAGGAGGCCAGGACTTTCTCTCTACATGGCATGTGCAGCTGCGTGTCTCGTCTGCTCCACAGTCCAACGGGCACACCGAACCTGCTGTCAAATCGACCAAGAGGCTCCTGAGAGGTAACACTGGCCATGGGGGGGTCCCTCGACTCTTGGCGCAACTGCTACAGCCATCCTCCAGTACCTTAATACCCCTGCAAGACATAGATATCTCCTTGCCCAGCTGCTAATGGGGCGGCAGCTGAGGAACTCTGTGCCCGCGCCACTGAGCACTACTGTGTCAGCGGGTGGTGCAGTGGCTGCCTACCTGTGTACTTCACCTCCACTGGTCATCACCCGAAACTCATTGTCTATTATTTTGTTTTTGTTTTTACAATAAAAACAATACTGTGTTAAGATAAGAGTGCATGCAACAATGTAGGTGAAAACGGTAAGACTGACTAGCGTGGTCAACATTATGGTAACAAAATGGTTTTTTTTATATGTTTGGTGTCTTTTTTTTATGGTTCTGTGTGAAAGTACATGCCTTTAACTACCTCCTGACACATTTTTGAGTGAATACGTCATTAGGTTGGCTAACAATAACACACTTTGGGGGGAAAAAAGTATCAACCCCTTGAGACCAGAACGTAATTTCTATTGTAATTTGTGTACCATTAGACAATTTTTAGTGAATATAAATAATGTTTTATAGCTAGACCTAGTTAGTATCCTTGTCACTAACTAATTTGGTATATTCAATTACTTTTCATAATTTTATGGCTAATAAGAGACGATTTTTCATAGCAAAGGAAAGGTCTGGGCGTGAAGGGGTTAATAGGGTGCGGGCGATTGTTGTCTGACAAGTGGAGAAAAACGATGTTATTGTCCTTTTTCTATCAAAATGCCATTGCTTATTATCCAACTCTATGTATTCTAACCTACACGTAGATGTTTTAAGTTATACAAAGAAGAAAAGAAAAAACTGGATATATTGATTGGTTGAAAAGATGTGGCATTTTGAAAAAAAACAAAAACTTACGGCATTTTCTCAGCTTTTTATTTGAGGCGCTTGCCTGGTTACCCCCTTGCGGCCTCATATAACCAATGAAAATTTCCCCGTGATGTTCAGTGAACAGATTAAAATGGCCAAAATAAATAATTATAAATAATACACGTAAGTGTTGTCGAAAAGGTGCTTCTTGCCTCCCCTTTGCAAGCATGGGAGATAAGTTCATTTTTCCATCACTCGTCCCCGTGTGGCTCAGCACAAAGGGCCCATCTATTTAATACTACCATTTTCAGCAAGACCCCCTTCGCGGCAGGGGATGTTTGATACTACGGTCATTAGATCTTTCATGAATAATAGAAAGAGAGTAGTGTTTGATACTACGGCTGTTAGATCATTCATGAATAATAGAAAGAGAGTAGTGTTTGATACTACGGCCGTTAGATCATTCATGAATAGAAAGCAAGTAGGTGATAGGACAGAACCCTGAGGAACACCACTATTGATAGACTTAGGGAGAAAAACAATATCCATCTACAGTAGCTGCAATAGAATGGTTTGAAAGGAAACTTGAGATGAAAGTGCAGAGAAGGATAAAAAACCGAAAGAGGGTAGTTTGAAAATGAAAGATTTGTGTCAGACTCATCACCATTTACTGATAGACCTTCTGATATGTCCAAAATTTGGTACAAAAAGGGTTCGCTATATTGAGGGTTTACTATGATAGTTATAATAAGTAATGAGTAATGAGTATACCAATAATAATAATGATAGTTATAAAATAAATTATGATGCATACATATTTTGTTTTCTTCATACATAAGGCCATTACAGGTTGAAGTTCCCAAACTCGGCATCCCAAGACACGGCAACACCCAAAACTCGGCTATGGTTCCGGATTTTCCAAAACACGGCAGAACACCCAAAACCCGGCGCGTAGTTGCCGGGTCGGCCGCTGGGTGCCACCACACTAGGCCGCTTGGTTTCTCCCGCCGATTTGTTTGTTGTTATTGTTCAGTGGTGTTGTGACTGTAGAGTTGTGTACACTGTTATTTTGTGTACTTCTACAGGTATGTTATTGGTATTATGGCTGCCAAACGTCCAGGAACACCTACTGGTGGAAGTGAAAAGAAAAGGAAGAACAATGTGTTAACTATTTCTGAGAAAATTGACCTTTTGAAGAAGTTGGATGGCAGAACCTCTAAACCTCTAAAAGTCAGAAAATTCCATTACTCGGCTCGGCGCTGGTCCCGAGGTTGCCGAGTTTGGGAACTTCAACCTGTAGCAATAAAAATAATAATAGTTACAACATTGCTAGCCAAATCCCAACACAACCCCCAAAATCATCACTAAAGAGTCAAGGCATCTCACCTTGGTATTCCCTCGGCTGTTGGAGCTCTCAGCGCCTCAACAATACTCCAGCGCACCTGCTGTCCCAAACGCACCTGATGCCCTCCATGCCACCTGTCTAAAGGGAGAACCTCACTCACACACCACTCTTTTCTTTTACTATACAACTATCTTAAGATTAAGGAGCAGGCCACATAACTATCAAATATTTGTTTATGAGCTATGATAATGTACAGCACGGCACCTGATATCCAGCAATATCCCGGTTCATTAATAGCCAGTTCATGGATCTTTCCTCGTTATTACAGCACTATATACCTACAAAAACAAAACACAGTACAATGCTAAGGCAAAAAAAGAAATGCATTGCTTTGTAGCCTCTTGCATATGTTTGACTTAACTCTCAATACATTATAACCACTCTTCAGTTCACTCTCCCTCCCTTACAAGTCATTCAAAATTTTCCATAAACATACTCTTTTCTCTTGATATTTGGCATTTTATAGGGATTCGATAGATAGACTTTACACGTTTAGCATTTGATAGGGTGCGCACAGGAATGTGATAGAATGGGCGTTGAGAAGACAGGGAATGCTTGAAAGACTTGCTATTGTTATGTCACTATGTAGAAACAAGATCAAATTGAAAACAATAGCAGGCACAATATAGAAACCAAGACATTGGGGATGGAGTGCATTAAGATGGAGCCCATTGTTGTTATAACAGTAATGGAAGGGGAAACGCATGAATGTAGGTAGAGGAGGGTCACTGGGAGTTGTTGTGTGCGGATGATTCAGTACTGACGGCAGAATTAAAAAAAGAGGTTTAGGGAGATCTTCATCAGGTGGAAAAATTAAATGGAGAAAAAGAGGACAGAAAATTAATATGGAAAAAGTAAAGTTGATGGTGACTGGTAAGAAGGTGGCGGAAAGAATACAATCAGGGGAGTGACCATCAGGATGCTGCGGCAGAAGAACTAAAATTAATTTAGTGCTGTGCATGGAGTGTAACATTGGTCCCACAAAAGATGCTCAGGGCTGAAAAATTGAAGAGAAGAGGAAAATTTCCATAGCTAAGCCTGCAGAAGAGAAGATGGATATAGGGCAACCTGGAGAGTGAACGGAGGTACACTGGAGGACCCAACAGTTTGTTATTTAGAAGACATGTTGGACTGTATGGCAGGGATAGAGAGAACAGCAAGAACAAGAGGGGGAAATGGCATTAGTAAAGTAAAGTGGAAGGAAGTTGTAAATTTGTTGATAAACAAGACATACAATGAGGCATATAATTAATATATGTGAGGGCCTTATATATATATTGGGGCCTTCCCGACTTACAGTGCAGAAACATGGGCACTGACAGACAGACTATCAAGTGTGCTACAGGGAATTGATCACAGAATAATCAGGTGGCTGCAGTGGCGGCTCGTGATAAAATACAATGGAGGGACTGCAAGCTTCACACAACAGTAAGATACACAAATTTTACCTATTTCAGGTATGAGTTGTAGTTGATGTTCACGCATTTCAGCCCGTCAGGGTGGCAGGTTGGTAGAGACGTGAGCTCGCAATGTGCAGCGTCCCTGTGCATTCGGTCAGCGGTTCGAGTCCGCCTAGTTCGTGCTGACGTGGCAGCGCTTTGTATAGTCAATAACCTTGTAGTTGGTACTTGCAAAGTGTCTAGATAGGATGAAAATCTTATCTTACACGGATTTCAGGGCATGGTAGTAGTGTTGGTGGTAGAAGGGATGGTGATGGTGGTAGTGTTGGTAGTAGAGGGGATGGCTGAGGTGGTGATGGTAGAATTACAGTATTTCTTGAAAATAAAGTCGGTACCGCTTGATTTCAGTCTTTTCATTTAACGTCAGCTGGGAATAAATGGTGTTTGCAGATACTTCACTCGATTTTCCATCGTCATAGGGTAATTAAAGAAAGCACGATTAACCACACCGTCTACACGCACAGTAAACACGAGAGGGACGAGACTTAGCTGCCTTGACTGCAGCTCATTGTGTTCTCAAGTGTCGCGGCGGCGGAGCAGACATGAATCGTACAGCAAATATAAAAGTAACTTACATTTTGGTCTGGTTTTAATGAAAATTCACTTAGTAACGTATTGAAAATAATTAAACAACATATAATGACTTTTTATTATGATATATTTGTTAGTAGTGTATCAATTCTGCTGTGTCTCTAAAGGCATCATACACCTGGCAGTGAGTGTCTGGGGGTGCTGCAGCTCTGCAGCCCTATGCCACGAGCCGCCACTGGGTGGCTGGAGTAAGGTGGAAGATCAAATCCCAAGTGATGAGGTAGCAAGGAGGGTGTGGAGTGGTGGATCTCACCTAGCAGATGAGGCTCAGGTTGTTTGGTCACGTAAAAGGAAGAGAAGTAGTGCTGTGTAGAAATGACAAGGAAAATAGAGGTGGAGGGACATCACCCATGAGGAAGACCCAAGAAAACCTGGAGAAGCTATGAGCAGCAAGACATGGAAAGACTGGCCATTTCAGAATACAGACATGCCCTCGGTTTTCGAACATAATTCGTCCCCAAAATGTTGTTCTAAAACCGAATTGTTCTAAAAACCGAAACACATTTTTCCATAAGAAACAGTATAAAACGGGTTAATCCGTTCCTGACCCCAAAATAAAGACCTTTTTTTACCTTTTGGCTGTATTTCATGCATAAATATGCTATAAAGCATGAATTTTTATATAACAGACCATTGCAAATAAAAGAAAAAAAAAAAGGGTTATAAATGAAAGAATAAATGTCTGGTGGCTTATGGAATAAATATAGAAGAATAAGGAATGTTTACACAGACGAAATTCCCTACACAATTGGGACTTTGGTTTATGTTTACCTTAATGAATTCTAAGAAGCATTCTCTCTATGAACTTCCGTCGCAAATCACTAATTTCAGATATAAGACGTTTTTAATAGGAAGGAGTGCATAGGAGATATGAAAATTAAACTAACCTAACCCCCCCCTTTTCACTCACTCACTAACCTAACCTAACCTAACCCAACCCATAGACCACTGTAAATCTGGACTGCGCACGGAATATCAGCCTGTTGCACATTGGCCCTTAAGTCGGAGGGTCGCTCGGATTCATATACAGGGAGGTCCCGAAGATACGAGCAGTTAGGTTCCACCTGGCATACTCGTAAAGTGAAATCTCGTATAACGAAACACATAACTAATGGTAAAATATAGGTTTGGTTCCAGGACCCCATCAATAGACATGTTTTTCAAGCTAAAATAAACTATAGCAAACACAAAAAACACACAGCGTCTATATTACGCACACTGTACTACCTATTCTGTAGAAAAAGCATTCTGAAAGAGAAAATAGCACACAAAATAACATAACTGCACATTAATTAAACATAAAACATGCATAACAAGCAAAAAAGACTTTGTAATGTAGGGAACGCCGCGTGATACAAGAGAAGGTAGTGTAGCGGTCCCAAGGTTGGGGCCACACACCTGCTAATTACCCCTAAAGGTCAGGCTGCGCCATATGCTTAATTACCCTTCAGGTCACGCCTTGCTAGGGCTGACCTGACTGCGGTCCCAAGGTTGGGGCCGCACACCCGCTAATTATCCCTAAATGTCAGGCCGCGCCATATGCTTAATTACCCTTCAGGTCACGGCTTGCTAGGTGTGACCTCACTGGGGTCAACCAAATCCCCCTTTGTCCAGCCCAGGAGTGGTAGGGCGAGCATTTTGAACTTGATAATTTTACTCACCCCAGTTTGAATGTCGTATCATTGGAATTTTGATCTCGTATATTGAAAATAGACCCTAATTTACACATCTCGTATCATCGGATTCTCGTATACTGAATGCTCGTATAACGGGACCTCCCTGTATATCAAAATTTCTACACTAGATGTTCCTCTCAGTAAATCTATCTTATTTAAAATACTCCTACAGTTTGTATAAAAAATCTTTAAGTTGCACTTCTTCATCTTGTCGATTTTCCCACTGCTTATTAGGCTGAGTTTTTTTACCCGTTTTTTTCCTAATCCTACTCTTTTTTCCCCGCCTTGACCCTATTTTCCTTTTTTGCTATATGATTACTTTTCTTCCCTTCACCCCTCCTGGCCTCAAAAAAAAAACCCAAACCCCCCCATCCCTTTCAATTACCCAGCCAACACCCCCACCCCCCCTATGAGAGATCATCCCGTCCCTGGCGTAAGGTGGCCCTTTCCCGAAAAAATCGAGCCCAGTTGCGAAAAGCCACCCCGTTCCTCCTGAGTGCCCCCCAGCAAGGGGTTCACCGCAAAGCTTCAGGGCCCATACTTAAAAGATTTAGGTTCGTCCTGGATTCGCCCTAACCCTGGTCTAAGGTTCGGGAAAAGTCTAAACGCGCCCCTAGGACGGCGGCTTGGGACGAAGCGCTGAGCGTACTTTTAGCAGGAGCCCCCAAATTTGGTTTCAGAAAATCCTACAAGATCATCAAAAGGTAAAAAATATAAAAAAAACACAAGATTAAATTTTTTGAAATTGCAAAAGATTTACAACAAATGATTCATCTAAAAGAAAAATTTTGTACCAGATATGAAACTTCCCGTTCAAAACCAAACATTGACATTGTCTTCGCTCCATGACGAGAAAAAAAATATTTTTCGACAAAATTTTCAGCCTTCCCCCCAGCTCTTTAAAGAAAGGAAAAAAAATGTCCTATGTCCTGGGGGGAAATTTTCCATGCCGGATGATGGGGCGAAGAGATACTTAAGGACTGCCGGTTAAATGGCCGAGGTTTTCCGGGGGCGTTTTAAAAGACACCGACTTTTTTTTTTCCTGGCCTCAATAGGTTTTTTTTCTAATGGAAAAGGGGTTAAAGGACAGATTTTTTCGCGGTCGTTTTCAGAGACACCGACTATTTTTTTTTTTGGCCTACAATAGGTGCTTGGGGGAAAATATTTTGGGAGCTCCCCCCTTCCGGTTTTTTGATGAAATGAACACCGCACGTATTTTATGCTTATGTACTTCACATCTGAAAAGGTTCCAGCGTGCGCTCACCTTTGGTTAACCCCACGGCCGCTATGAAATATAGGTCCTCAAAAATTCTAAGCCCAGTTGGTTAGGTTAGGTTAGGAATCTTTGGGGTTTTTAAGGTTGGTTTGGTATACTTGGGGTTTAAAGGTTGGGTTGGGTTTAGGTATATTTTGGGGTTTAAAGGTTAGGTGGGTTTGGTATACTTTGTGTTAAGGTTAGGTTGGTATACTTTGTGGTTAAGGTTAGGTTAGGTATACTTTGTGGTTAAGGTTAGGTTAGGTATATTTGTGGTTAAGGTTAATTAGGTTCGGTTATTATACTTTGGGGTTTAAGGTTTGGTTTTATTTTGGGTATATTTTGGGGTTTAAAGGGTTTGGGTTGGGTTTAGGTATACTTTGTGGTTAAGGTTGGGTTAGGTTAGGTTATTTGTGGTTAGGTTGGGTTGGGTTTTAGTTTTTTTACTATAGTGCTTTGATGATTTTTTTGGGAGCCAAAAATCCTTATTTTGCTTCCCCCCCCCAAAAACCCCGTATTCCCCCATTCCCCAGGCTTTTTGGGCTATAGGGGAAAAAAAAAAAAAAAGATAGGGGTGAAGGACTTTTCCCCAAAAGTTTTACCTTTCCCCTGTTCTAATGGTTTTTTTTTGCGCAACCCCATAAAAAAAAAAGTTAAAAAAAAATGTATACTTGGGGTTTAAAGGTTAGGTTAGGTTTCATTAAAACCCTTACAGTTGGGTTAGTTTTCTTTAAAAACCTAAAAGGTTTGGTTAAGTTTTTTTTTTTTTCATTTTTTTTCTTTTTTTTTTTTTTTTTTTGGCAAAATAAAACTATCTCCTTTAAGCAACCCCCTATTGTGGGCCCAGAAAAATAGTCGGTGTCCTGTAAACAACCGCGAAACTCTCGCCCATTATTCCCGGGAGATAGTTTTATTTTGCCAAGCCCATTTTAAAAAAAAAAAAAAATTATCACCGAATTTTATGGTACCAATTCCTTTAAAAAAAACCCTTTTCCCCATCAAAAAAAAGCACTAAAACTTGGGGGGAAAGATTTGTCAGAGTTTAAGGGTTTTTAAATAAAACCTATAATGTTGGGTTTAGATTACTTTGTGGTTAAGGTTTTAGGGGTAAAACTTAAAACAAAGGCTCCACCCTCTATCTTCTTCTTATGCCAAACAAGCTTGGGGGAAATGGTGGGAAACCGGAGTTTTTGGGGGGGAGCACCCCCGGGTTGGGGGGAAAAAATCCCAACAGGGTTTTATTTTGGGGAAAATCGGGGGAAAAACCCCGGGGAAAGAGGGGGGAATTTTCCCATTTTTTTGGGGTTTTTTTTTTTGGGGATCCTATTTTCCTTATGGTGTGCTCCTTTTGTGGGGGCCACATATGGGGGAAATTTTTCCCCCGAAAAAGTCCATGAACTGGGAAAATTTTCCTAGTTTAAGGATTTTTTTTTTTGGGGGGCCTATTCCCTTATGTGTGTGCTCCCCCCCCAAAAAACCCAAGGTTTCCACCATGTCCCCAACTTGCGGCATAAGAAGAAATAGGAGATTGAGCCTTATTTTAAAAATGACAAACTTACAGACCTAAACCCAGCACCCCCCCTTCGAGCCCCTTTGCTTGCACTAACCTAACCTAAAGTAACCTAACCTAAACCCGACCCGCCCCAACCCAACCTAAAAGGCCGTGTCACACAGACACTTTTTTTGGCATCTTTTTGGGATTTTTTACCAAAAAATCCCCTGTGGTGGCAAAAATTGCGCGTTCGTCCACGGCTTTCGGGTACGAGATCTTCTGGGACCCCCAAACCCCAAAACTAAATAAATAACATTTTGGATGCTGAAATTTAATATCGGCCCTGTAGACAAAGTAAGGGCCACTCATTAAAATATAAAAAAGATTCTTAAAGACAGTAAGTATAATACGTAGAGCCACATTTGTGTCAGCTTAGCGGGAGACCTGTTTTTAAGATTTTCCAGGTTAGTTTGGGTTTCATTAAAACCAAAAGGTTAGGTTAGGTTTCATTAAAAAATATAAGACCTGACTAATTTCTCCCGGCCGTTTTAAATGCTTTTTCTATGGAGATACTGTTTTTAAAGGAAAACGGTACCCAAAAATTTGGTGATATTTTTTTTTTTTTAATTTGGGCTTGCCAAAAAAAACTATCTCCTTAAAATGCCCTTTAAGACCAGGAAAAAAAAGTCGGGGTCGAAAAAAGACCGCAAAAATCATCGTCCATTATTACCCAAAATTTCTGAGTTAGGGTTTTTTAGTTAGGTTATGTTAAGGTTTTTTTAGGGTTTTTTAAACTTAGGGGAATTTGGATTTGGTTATTTGAGTTATTTAGGTTAAAAAAAAAAAATTTGAGGTGCGCGATGTCCCGGGGGGTTTGGGCCCCCCACCAAAACACCGCCAACTCCTCGGAATATTTACCGTTTGGTTTAGGTCACCCCGACCTGACAATTTAACCTTTTCTAGTGTAGATTTCTTCATTCGGGTCTTTTTTAAACCCCCAAATTTCCTTCCAGGCGCAATTTAAAAATAATGCTGATACATATAGGCCTACTACCTAATCATTCTTTCAACCAAAAAATGTTTTAAGTTAGGTTTGAGGGGGGGTTTTTATATTAACGTATATCAAGAACAATAAGAAAATTATCAAGACTACGGCAGTGGGAAGGAAAAAAGAGTTATATGGATATTGTTCCCTGGTTTAAAAAATCACACTTATTCAAGTTTAAAAAATTTTTTTTATAGTGAGCCTACTCTAAAACGCTTTTTTTCTCAACAATACCATTTTTTCATCAACGTTTGGTGGGATGACTTCAAACTGTATCACGATCATATTCAAGGCAGGAGGAAAAGACACCTCAAAGAGTGAATAATACACCTCGTGACTTGTCATGACTGAGGCCGTATTTTTTAGTGTTGCTTTAATACTTCCCCTAGTTGCACATATTAATCCCTTCTCGGTCCAAACGGGATCGTTGATTAGTTTTATCAACAAGTTTGTCCCGTACATCATCCCATCACGAAAAGTTCTCAGGAGTGGGTGGAGCACTCCATGTTTCTCCTTAGGACGAGTCTTTGCCCCCGCCCCGCTCGCTAGGAAAAACCTCCAAACCCCCTCCTAGCCCAAAAACCCCGAAATTAGGGCAGTCTTAGCGATTTAGGGCGCTCGAATGATTTAGGACGCCGGCCCCCCATATTTTAAAACTCGAGCGAGTCTAAAACGAAACCCAAATCTTTTTAAGTATGGGGCCCCAAAATCCATCTCGGCCCCCCCCTTCCGGGTGAATTTTGGGTGTTTTTGATATACAGGTTGAAATTCCCAAACTCGGAATCCCCAAAACTCGGGAACCCAAAACTCGGGTAGGTTCTGGATTTTCCAAAACAAGGCAGAACACCCAAAAAACCCGGCGGTATTTTTCCGGGGCGCCCCCGGTGCCCCCACACTAGGGCCCCTTGGTTTCTCCCCCCGATTTGTTTTTTTTATTTTTTCAGTGGTGTTGTGACTGTAAGTTTTGTACACGTATTGTGTGTTTTCTACAGGGCTGTTATTGGGATTTTGGCTCCCAAAGTCCAGGAACACCTATGTGCAAAATGAAAGAAAAGGAAGAACAATGTGTTAAAATTTTTTGAGAAAAATTTACCTTTTTAATTTTTGCATGCTTTTTTCCCTTTTATTCTACTTAAAAATCGGGAAAAATTTCCCTTACTCGGCTCAGCGCGGGGCCCGAGGGTTTCCGAGTTTGGGAACTTCAACCTGTTACTTTTTGCATTGGCATAACCTAGGGTCCCAAATAAAACGAAAATTGGTCGTAACGAGTCATTTTATGTGAATTCGCTCTATGTAAAAACAACCTATGGGAAAAATTATATTGGTCGATCGTCTCCCCCCGGACCCGTACTTATACTTGTTTACCCCATGCATACCGAACTGTATTATTTTTCAATAGGGTCGAAATTCCCCACATAATTGGGGGGAAAATGGTTTTTCTTTTTTTTTTTAAACTTTTTTTGGATTTCTAGGGAAAAAATTTTTACTCCCCCCCAGTGGAAGTGTATCTTTTGGAATTTTGATCTCGTATATGAAAATAGACCCTAATTTACAATCTCGATCATCGGATTCTCGTATACTGAATGCTCGTATAACGGGACCTCCCTGTATATCAAAATTTCTACACTAGATGTTCCTCTCAGTAAATCTATCTTATTTAAAATACTCCTACAGTTTGTATAAAAAATCTTTAAGTTGCACTTCTTCATCTTGTCGATTTTCCCACTAGCTGTATTTAGGCTGAGTCTTTTTTATCCCTGTCTTTTTCCTAATCCTACGTCTTTATTCCTGCCTTGACCAACTATATTCCTTCTTTGACTATCATGATTACTGTTCTTCACCTTCACACCCTCCTGGCCTCTAAAAAAAACCCTAACCCCCATCTCACTTTCAATTACCCACGCCAACACACCCACACCCCTATGAGAGATGCATCCCGTCCCTGGCGTACAGGTGGTCCTTACCGAAGAATCGAGCCCAGTTGTCGATAAAGCCACCCGTTCCTCCTGCAGTGCTCGGCCAGCAAGCTGTTCACCGCAAAAGCTTCAGGGCCCATACTTATAAAGATTTAGGATTCGTCCTAGGATTCGTCCTAACCCTGCGTCCTAAGGTTCGAGGAAAGTCTAAGACGCGTCCTAGGACGGCGGCTTAGGACGAAGCGCTGAGCGCTACATTTAGCAGGAGTCCAATTTGGATTTCATGAAATATCACTACTAAGAGTCATCAGAAAGGTATAAAAATATCAAAAAACACAAGATTAATATTTATATGATAATTGCTGAAGACTACAACGAATGAATTCATCTATAAGAATAATTGTACCAGATATGCAACATTCCGTTCAAAAGACACAAACATTGACATTGTCTTCGCTCCATCGACGAGAAAAATAATATTTTTCAGGACAAAATTTTCAGCCTTGGCCAGCTCTTTCAAGCAAGGAAAAATGTCCTATGTCCTGCGAGGGGAATTTTCCATGCCGAGGATGATCGCGAAGAGATACGTCAGGCTGCCGGTTATAATGGACGAGGACTTCGCGGTCGTTTTCAAAGACACGACTATTTTTTTCCTGGCCTACAATAGGTTCTTTTTCTATGGAGATTAGGGTTATAATGGACGAGAGTTTCGCGGTCGTTTTCAGAGACACCGACTATTTTTTCTTGGCCATACATAGGTGCTTGGGAAATACTTTGGAGCTCCTCCTTCCGGCTTTGACTGAAATGAACACCGCACTGTATTGTATGCTTATTGTACTTCACATCTGTAAAAGGTTCCAGCGTGCGCTCCAGCCTTGGTTAACCCACAACGGCCGCTATGAAATATGAGGTGCCTCAAAAAATTCTAAGTCCAGTTAGGTTAGGTTAGGTTATGGAATACTTGTGGTTTAAGGTTAGGTTAGGTATACTTTGTGGTAAGGTTAGGTTAGGTTAGGTATTACTTTGTGGTTAAGGTTAGGTTAGTTAGGTATACTTTGTGGTTAAGTTAGGTTGGTATACTTGTGGTTAAGGTTAGTTAGGTATACTTGTGGTTAAGGTTAGTATACTTTGTGGTTAAGGTTAGGTTAGGTATACTTTGTGTTAAGGTTAAGTTAGGTTCGGTTAGTATACTTTGTGGTTAAGTTAGGTTAGGTTAGGAACTTTGTGGTTAAGGTTAGGTTAGGTTAGGTATACTTTGTGGTTAAGGTTAGTTAGGTTAGGTATACTTTGTGGTTAAGGTTAGGTTAGGTTAAGATTTTTAACATATAGTGACTTTGATGATTTTTTTTGGGAGCCATAAACACTTATATTGCTTCCCCACCCAAAAACCCGTATTCCCGCCAGTTCCCCAGGCTTGTTGGCTATAGGGAGAAAAAAAAGATAGGGGTGAAGGACTTCTTCCAAAGTTTTACCGTTCCTTGTTCTAATGGTTTTATTTTGCGCAAACCCATAAAAAAAAGATTAAAAAAAATGTATACTTGTGGTAAGGTTAGGTTAGGTTTCATTAAAACCCTTACAGTTAGGGTTAGGTTTCATTAAAACCTATAAGGTTAGGTTAAGTTATTTTTTTCATTTTTTTTCATTTTTTTTTTTTTTTGCGCAAAATAAAACTATCTCCATTAGAGCAAGCCCTATTGTAGGCCAGAAAAATAGTCGGTGTCTCTGTAAACGACCGCGAAACTCTCGCCCATTATACCGGAGATAGTTTTATTTTGCGCAAGCCCAGTTTAAAAACAAAACAAAAATTTCACCGAATTTATGGTACCAATTCCATTAAAAACACTATCTCCATCAGAAAAAGCACTAAAACTTGGCCGGGAAAGATTTGTCAGAGTCTTATAGGTTTTAATGAAACCTATAATGTTAGGTTAGATAGCTTTGTGGTTAAGGTTAGGGGTAAATCTTAAGAACAAGGCTCCACCCTCTATCTTCTTCTTATAGCCAACAAGCTTGGGGACATGGTGGAAACGGAGTTTTTGGGTGGGGGAGCACACACATAGGGAAATATGGCCCCCCCAAAAAAACCTAAACTAGGGATATTCCATAGTTCATGAACTTTATCGGGGAAATATTACCCCGATTAAGTCTATGTACTAGGGAATTTTCCCTAGTTTAGGGATTTTTTGTGGGGAGTCTATTTTCCTTATGAGTGTGCTCCTTTTGTGGGGGCACACATATAAGGGAAATATTTCCCCGATAAAGTCCATGAACTAGGAAAATTTTCCTAGTTTAAGGATTTTTTTTTTGGGGGGGCCATATTCCCTTATGTGTGTGCTCCCCCACCAAAAACCAAGGTTTCCACCATGTCCCCAGCTTGTCGGCCATAAGAAGAAGATAGGAGATTGAGCCTCTATTCTAAAGATGACAAACTTACAGACCTAACCTAGCACCCCTCTTCGAGCCCCTTGTGCTGTGCACTAACCTAACCTAATGTAACCTAACCTAACCTGACCTGCCCTAACCTAACCTAAAGGCCGTGTCACACAGACACTTTTTCCGGCATCTTTTGGTATTTTGCTACCAAAAGATGCCCGTAGTGGTGGCAAAAATATGCGCGTTCGTCACACGGCGTTTCGGCTACGAGCATCTTCTGGGACCGCAACAAAACTAAATAATATAACATTATGGATCGCTGAAATTTAATATCGGGCATGTAGACAAAGTAAGGATCGGCACTCATTAAATATAAACAGATGTCTTAAAGACAGTAAGTATAATACGTAGAGCCAACATTTGTGTCAGCTTAGCGCGGAGACCTTGTTTTTAAGATTTCCAGGTTAGTTTGGGTTTCATTAAAACCTAAAAGGTTAGGTTAGGTTTCATTAAACCTATAAGACCCTGACTAATTTCTCCCGGCCAAGTTTTAAGTGCTTTTTCTGATGGAGATACAGTGTTTTAATGGAAACGGTACCATAAAATTCGGTGATGATTTTTTTTTTTTTAACTTTGGGCTTGCGCAAAATAAAACTATCTCCATTAGAAAATGCACCTATTGAAGACCAGGAAAAAATAGTCGGTGTCTGAAAACGACCGCAAAGTCATCGTCCATTATTACCAAATTGCTGAGTTAGTTAGGTAGATTTAGGTTATGTTAAGGTTTGGTTTAGGTTATGTAAGCTTAGGGTAGATTTGGATAGGTTATGTTGAGTTATTTAGGTTAAAAAAAACAAATTTGATGGTGCGCGATTGTCCGGGTGGTTGGCCACCCACCAACACACCGCCAACTCCTGCGGAATATTTACCGTTTGGTTTAGGTCATCCTCGAGCCTGACAATTCTAACCTGTTTCATAGTGTAGATTTCTTCATTCTGGGTCTTTTTAAACCAATTTCCTTCCCATGGCGCAATTGAATAATAATGCTGATACATATAGGCCTACTACCTAGAATCTAGTTCTTTCAACCAAAAACTGTTAAGTTAGGTTAGAGGTGGGGTTTGGTATATTAACAGATGATATCAAGAACAAATAAGAAAATTATCAAGACTACGGCAGTGGGAAGAGAAATAGAGTTATATGGATATTGTTCCATGGCTTAATAAAATCACGACTTATTCAATGTTTAAAAATTTTATTTATAGTGAGCCTACTCTAAATCGCTTTTATTCTCAACATGATACCATTCTTCATCAACAGTTTTGGTGGGGATGCACTTCAATCTGTATCCGATACATGATATCAAGGCAGGAGGAACATGACTACCTCAAAGAGTGAATAATAACACACTCGTGACTTGTCATGCACTGATGGCCGTATTTTTTAGTGTTGCTTTATATTACATCTCCCACTAGTCTGTCACATATATAATCCCTTCTCGGTCCAAGCGGTATCGCTTGATTAGTTATGTATCAACAAGTTCGTCCAGTACATCTATCCTATCACGAAAAGTTCTCAGGAGTGGGTGGAGCACTCCATGTTTACGTCCTTAGGACGAGTCTTAGCCGCCGCCCTGCTCGCTAGGACACCTCACACCCTGTCCTAGCCAAACCTCGAAATTAGGACGAGTCTTAGCGATTTAGGATGCGCTCGAAATGATTTAGGACGCCGGCCGCCATATTTAAGACTCGAGCGAGTCTAAGACGAATCCTAAATCTTTATAAGTATGGGCCCAGACATCCATCTCGGTCACCCCTTCCTGGGTGAATTTTGGGTGTTTCTGATATACAGGTTGAAGTTCCCAAACTCGGAATCCCAAGACTCGGCAACACCCAAAACTCGGCTATGGTTCTGGATTTTCCAAAACACGGCAGAACACCCAAAACCCGGCGCGTACTTGCCGGGTCGGCCGCTGGGTGCCACCACACTAGGCCGCTTGGTTTCTCCCGCCGATTTGTTTGTTGTTATGTTCAGTGGTGTTGTGACTGTAGAGTTGTTGTACACTGTTATTGTGTGTACTTCTACAGTCTGTTATTGGTATTATGGCTCCAAACGTCCAGGAACACCTACTGGTGCAAGTGAAAAGAAAAGGAAGAACAATGTGTTAACTATTTCTGAGAAAATTGACCTTTTGAATTTTGCATGCTTTTTTCCCTTAATATATCTACGTTCTAAAAGTCGGAAAATTCCATTACTCGGCTCAGCGCTGGTCCCGAGGTTGCCGAGTTTGGGAACTTCAACCTGTATACTTTTTGCGATATGGCATATACACTAGGGTCCCACATAAAACGAGAAATTGGTCGATAAACGAGGTCATTTTATGTGAATTCGCTCTATGTGAAACACTAACCTATGGGAAAAATTGATATTGGTCGATCGGTCTTCCCGCCGGACCCGTACATTTTATACTTGTTCACACCCATGCATACCAGAACATGGTATTATTTTACAATAGGATCGAAATTCCCTACATAATTGGGATATGGTTTCTGTTTACTTATTGGATTCTAGGAAACATTCTTTTGGACTCAAACTTTTGGAGATAATGACATGTTGTTCATAGGGAGGCGAGAGACAAGTGTTTGTTTACGTGTGGCGGGCCTCTCACTCTTCTTCCTCT
>JACEEZ010005539.1:40719-78219 GCA_016584305.1 Chionoecetes opilio | reverse complement strand
GTTGTTTGATCTTGGTCTGACGGTTACTTTGAGAAAACAAGATTGGCCCGTGTGACAGTAGCTCCTGTACAGAAGAAAAACAGATAAACAATACAATGCCTTCAGCACCATTTGGAACATCTTGCAGACCACATTCCAAGAACTCTTTCACTGCCACAGTCATCGCCTAAATTGTCTTTACACAGAACTAACAGCAACACCATTAACTATCTCCATGTCCTTTCAACCTTCTCATTCATTTCATATTCCATTTCAGTCCGAACCACACGAATCATCTACATTCTGTCTCACTCATATTTCTCACATTTTAATGTCACATGTTCTACTGTTTCATCATCACCTATATCACACATCTGGCATGCTTTGATGTGAGATTCAGACCCCCTATAGTTCCTTGTATTCTCATCCATAGACTGTGTTCTGAAGGGTCGAGATTAAAGGTAAGAGAAGCTGGAGGAACATCGGATGCTTTTGAGATGGAAGTGGGGATGCATCATGGCTCAGTCCTCAGTCCACTTTTGTTTGTGGTAGTGATGGAAGAGGCCACAAAGGAATGCGAAACAGGAGATCCATGGGAGATGTAGTGTAGTGGTTAGCACGCTCGGCTTACAACCGAGAAGTCCCGGGTTCGATCCCCGGGCGGAGCGAAAGATAGATGGGTGGTCTTTCTTAAATCCCTAGCCCCTGTCCACTAGGGTGGAGCGTTTTTGGGGGGTATTTCCATTTTTTTGTTAGAACGTTTGCGACTAGTGCGGCAAAGTTGCGAAATCACACCAGTATAACACTGTTAAAATATTAGAACATACAATAATTTCTTAAGGCGGCCCAACGCGATCGAAGTTTGATTTTTTCAAAATTTTCAAAATTAATACGTTTTTGCACTTTTTTGGCAAATAACCAACCTTCTTTATTATTTATAAATTGCAACTAGTGTATGAAATATGTGCAACGTATTTACGTAAACGTGGGTAAAATTTGAAGCAGAAATTCAGATATCTTCAGGTGGCCCAACTCAATTATGTCTAGAAAAATATGTTAAAACTCGATATTTTCATTTATTTCATCAAGCAGGACCAGTATGAGTGATACAACTGACACATATATCCAGTATGAAATAGGCCAGAACTCACAACGGAGAGGTGGCTGTCACCAATCAGCGCCGCGCATTTCTCACCAATTAGCGCCATGCTTATTCTATTTTCTCACCAATCAGTGCCGCGCTTATTCTAACCAATCAGCGGCAGTTACCGCGACACCAACCACCAATAGCTACGTACTGCGCTGCCGTGCGCTGGGTTTATAAGCAAGAGCTCACGGCTGAGAGATTACTTTGCCCGCAGCCAGCGCAGGGTCAACATCTCCACTCTCCAGATCGACTCACTGCAACTCGGTTCTTGACTTCCACTGTTACGACGTACGTGAAGGCTGTGTTGCGCTCACGCTATCATGGCAGGCTTGGCGTCGGCAGCATCTGCTGCGGTACGCACTAGACTAGAACTTTCGTCTCCGATCTTTGGCAGTGCTTGTGATTTCACAGGAGATCAACTCCCAGGTTACAGGGATGTCATGAAATGTTTTCTTCTGCAAAGGTACGACTGCAAGATACAGGGTTCAAATAAAGATCCTGCAGTGAGAACAATTTCTACTATTGTCGAGGAAAAATTGAGGGAAATATACGCCAGAGCATCAATCCCAACACTATCCAAGCCACGCATCGTGACCATGATTGAGGCTTATCAATCTAAGTATAAAAATTTATTGAAATGTTACAAAGACCGTAAAGATGTGCAAAGTTACAAGAAGAAAATTGAAGCATTTGCGGTGAATTCGCAGAAACTTTTCGACATAGCAGCTTGTAAATGCGCGTTTTGTCCACTGTGTCACTGTCCTCGCGATTTGAAAGTACCTGTATTAGAGGAAGCATTTCTTACTGATCAGAGGACACAGCGGAAGATGTATATCGGAAGACTAGATAAAAAAACAAGCAATGTTCTTGCGAAACGTAGTGCAAGAAACGTCAGAGATGAAAAGGATTCAGGATCAGGAGCCACCACATCGGTAAATGATCAGCAATTTCATGAATCACCGAGTAAATCCTCCATGAATATATCATCTGATGAGGATTATGTTCCTCCAAAAAAAATTCAGATATTGATGCGAAAACAATCATCAGAAGATAAAGAGGCAAATAAAGAAACACAAAAGAAAATTACTCTGTCTTCTTTTGCTGAAGCCTGTGAAAGAACCGGTGTGTCAGATCGTGCTGCAGCTCTTTTATCGAGCTCCTTAATGGAAGACGTTGGTCTAATCACAGAGGAAGATTCATCGAAAGTTATTGACCGCAGCAAAGTAAGAAGAAACAGACAGCGCCACAGAAACGTTCTATCAACTGAACACAGGGAAAAGCACAGAGATGTTGGCAGTATTTACTTTGATGGTAGGAAGGATGTGACAATGATCACAGAAAAGATTGGAGATAGACATCACAGAAAAACAGTCACAGAAGAACATATCTCGGTACTTTCAGAACCAAATTCAACATATCTTGGTCATTTTACTCCTGGAAGTGGTTCTGCTCGTAGCATTACAAATTGCCTGTTCAATTTTGCAGAAATAAATGACTTATCATTCGATAATCTAGTAGCTCTCGGCTGTGATGGAACAGCTGTAAATACTGGCTGTAAAGGAGGTGCTATCAGGATCATTGAAGAACGTCTCGGTAAACCGCTACATTGGTTTGTTTGCATGTTGCACGGTAACGAACTTCCTCTCCGCCATCTCATTGAAAAACTCGATGGGAAAACAAGTGGACCTCGAGGCTTTACTGGCGCAATTGGAAAGCAGCTGGCAGACTGCGAGAAACTCCCAATAAAGGAATTTGCTCACGTGCAATCGGACCTCAGTCTTCTTTCTTCTGATTCGTTGAGCACAGACCAGAAATACCTCTATGAACTTCATCAGTCAATTTCAACTGTTGTAGTCTCTGAAGAACTGGCAGCTCGTCAACCAGGAAAGATGAATCATGCCAGGTGGCTCACGACAGCAAACCGAATACTTCGCCTGTATGTAGGAACGGACGATCCTACGGATGTGTTGATCTTTCATCATGAAAGTTTATGCACCAATGTGGTTCCGCATTAAATCACAACCACACGTACGAGATGGTGCCAAACATGTCCACAGGACGTTTAAACTCCTCCAAGGATTAGATGACAGTATCGTCAGCGTGGTTCAGCCAGTCATACAGCGAAATGCATTCTTTGCTGCTCCGGAAAATATCCTGCTCAGCATGATTCAGGATGAACGAATAGATGTTCGAGAACTGGGATGGCGTCGAATTAAGAGAGCCCGCACTTACAAAGAAGACCGTCCGCGTCCACGCCAGCTCACGATTCCAGCTTTACTATTCGATAGCGAGGATTACATCAATATGATTGATTGGCAATCTTGTGACCTACAGGAGCCTCCCCTGACGATGATTCTCTCGGACGAAGAGATCAACCAAAACATATCCGCAAAAACGTCCTTCGTTCACGAACCTTTCCCGTGTCACACACAAGCAGTAGAGCGAGTTATAAAACTCGTAACAGACGCTTCAGCTGCAGTGTGTGGACACAATTCAAGAGATGGATTCATCCGTGCGCGGCTCGCATCTAGACCAAGAATACCGTCGTTTGAGTCAAAAAGGCAGTACAAAACGAAGTGAAGCTAACACTATTAGTAAGTACCGTGGTACGGGCAATGTCGGGCATACATATAGACTTATTAAATATTCAGTCATGATGGATATCAATCTATGCCCTTGATTTGGTGGTTGGAGGGTAGGGCGTGGGTGGAACTCGAAGTACAGCCACCTCCCCGTGGTGAGTTCTGGGTTATTTGAACCTTACTTCTGTAAGGAAAAATAAGCAAAGAGCTGTACTATGTGACATGTATTGTATAGTGTATACTTTGATCGATGTTTGACGACTCATACTGGATAATGTGGGTATATGTGCCCAGCGTGATGAAATAAATGAAAATATCGAGTTTTAACATATTTTTCTACACATAATTGAGTTGGGCCACCTGAAGATATTTGAATTTCTGCTTCAAATTTTACCCACGTTTACGTGAATACGTTGCACATATTTCATACACTAGTTGCAATTTAAAAATAATAAAGAAGGTTGGTTATTTGCCAAAAAAGTGCAAAAACGTATAAATTTTGAAAATTTTGAAAAAATCAAACTTCGATCGCGTTGGGCCGCCTTAAGAAATTATTTGTATGTTCTAATATTTTAACATCGTTATACTGGTGTGATTTCGCAACTTTCCCGCACTAGTCAATCCAAAAAAACAAAAAAAAAGGAAATCGCTCCACCCTACTGTCCACCCAGCAGTGAATGGGTACCGGGTGCCAGCCGGGGGTTTGTAACCCCCCCCCGGGGTGGTGGCTTCGGCCAACACTAATATGCAGCAGCGGTAGATCACTATGGCTCTGAGGCATTATCCTCTAAACAAAACAAACAAGAAACAAACAAGAAACAAGATGCTATATGCAGATAATTTAATCTTGACAGCTGAGACAAAAGAGGGAATTGAGAGGAGATTCATAGATTGGAAGAACGCAATGGAGAGAAGAGGTTTGAAGGTGAATATGTCCAAGACGAAGATGATGGTAACGGGCAGGAAAATAGAGCAAATTATACAAGTGTGAAGGTTTCCCTGTGGAGTATGTGGTAGTGGAGTAGGAGTGAACTCTATTCATTGCAAGGAATGTGACAAGTGGTGCTATAAAAGATGTTCGGGACTAGGAAAACTGAATGGAGTGGTAGATTTCTGCTGTCCAGTGTTTATAAGAAGAATCAACAGAGTGGGCCTGCCAGAAGAGGAAGAGATAAAAACTACAGAAGTGAATGGTGATGTAATAGAAGAAGTGAAACAGTTTTATTATCTTGGTAACATGTTAGATAGCGAGGGTGGAGTAGAGCTTTTTACAATAATAACAAAAGCACCCTAGCCTTCTTGAAAGAACATGAACCCATTGCTACAAAAGTTAAGTGACTGCAATTTAAGTGTAGAGAAGGGGTACTCAATTATTGGTTGAAAGTACCAATTTACCGCCGCCGTCACCACTTCTTTATTGAAGCACCGCGTCTCTATCCGGGGCCCCCAGGATATACAGGGAGATCCCGTTATACGAGCATTCGATATACGAGAATCCGATGATACGAGATGTGTAAATTAGGGTCTATTTTCAATATACGAGATCAAAAATCCAATGCTACGACATTCGAACTGGGGTGAGTAAAATTACCAAGTTATTTACTAAAGTAAATTACAAGTTATTTACTAAAATTAAAGTCATTTACTGACTATATGATTTTACCTAAGGTTGTACGATAATCAATCTGAAAATATGATAATTCTGGTGGCTCGGTACGACAATGTGGCCTACAAAAATTCACAACCCTGGACGATGTACAATGATTTAGATGCGCAGTCGAGTTTGTGGGCAGTGGAAGAGGTCTGCGCACCCCTCCCTTGTCCCTTACCTACCCTGCCCTCTCGAGTCTAGTGTATCACGCGGCGTCCCGAAGAGTACATATAACGTCTTTGTTGCTTGTATGTATTGTGCCTTTTGAGTCGATTTTTGTGATTTGCTGGGTTACTTAATGTGCTTATTGTGACTTATTTGTGCTCTGTCCTACTGTGCTGTCACACTCTTAATTCACTGTGTTTTGTGTGGTGGTGTGGTGGTGTGATATATAGAGCCCTATATTTGAGAGTTTGAGAGTTTGTTGTGTTTGCTATAGTTTATTTTAGCTTGAAAAACATGGGGTTTTTTTCTTTTCTTTTTTTCTCTTTTAATTAATGGGGTCCTGGAACCAAACCTATATTTTACCATTAGTTATGTGTTTCGTTATACAAGATTTTGCTTTACGAGTATGCCAGGTGGAACCTAACTGCTCGTATCTTCGGGACCTTCCTGTATACCGGTGGCCTCGCTATCCCCCATTGGGTGACCGACACAGGCAACCATCAGTGGTTGATTTCACCCAGGAGGAGGATAGTGACGAGGTTGCTGTCCCTTCCAGTCGGGTTTAAGGTAAGCATTAATTGATACACGTGTTGTGTGACCGCTGGCTATGTTATACGTGGGATTTAGTTTAGTTTGGAGTACTATTGTACGTTTCTTTTCTATTTTCTTCTTTTAAACTTCTTTCAATTTTTTCTATCAAGTTTGCAAAATTTTTAAGAAATTCTCCTCGGAGTTTTGTCAAACTTAAGGATTTTCCCCTTGAGTTTTTCAAAACTTTTGATTTTTGGGGAATTCGGGCTGTTTTCAGAGGTTTTATGGTGATTTCCCCCTGATTATTATGCTTAGGTTAGATTACATCAGGTAAATCTGAGTTTTGTCTCCTTCCCCAAAAACCCTGTATTCCCAACAGGTCCTTAAGATCGTAGGGGGGAGGGGAGTAGAAGCAAACAGAAGTATATCCGGCAGTTTTTATAGTTATAATGGACGAGAACTGCATGGTCGCTACCGCCGTAACCACTTACGTTTTCAATTTTCGTTTAGCTCTGTACTGAGCAGTATTAATCCACTTCCGCGTAACCTTTAAAACTTATACAGTTGCCCATCACTAATCCGGCAACCACGGGACCTTAGGACTGCCGGATTTTCGAAGTTTCCGGATTATTGATGCTTTGTCCCGACTCTATAATTATATGCTGTATATATTGTAACAGAAAATGCAATGAAAATGCAGAGGTACCATGAGGCAAGGATGGGTAATGTCACCGTGGTTATGCAACTTGTTTATGGATGGAGTAATAAGATAAATCAAAGCAAAATCTAACCTAACCATTACCGTCGGCGAGTTTTCCCGAATTGTGTAGGGATAAAAATATCGGTAGACGACAGTACCAGGTACCATGAGGCAAGGATGGGTAATGTCACCGTGGTTATGCAACTTGTTTATGGATGGAGTAATAAGATAAATCAAAGCAAAGGTTGGTGATGTTGGTATAGACTCAAGAGTATTCATTGGCTCGTCAAGTAACACTTAAACCATGATGTACCACTACTTATTATGAGGAAAGACAACAAAAGGAACTCAATTAATAAGGTATTTTAATACTATCATAAACATGAATATGTACAGCCTACAAAGAGAAGACTACGACGCTGAAAAAATTTAGAGTTGTTTTGGGCGAAATTGATATTCCAGGTGCTATATTTCTGTGCTCGCTGACAACATAGAGAAGACCTAAGGTGATGGTTGATGTGCAAAGGCTTCTAAACCAGGAAAACAGTCACAACAGAGTCTCATTAAGAAGTAAGCAAATGGTAGGGACACATTACATACCTACCAGTTGCTTACCTTTTGACGAGGCTCTATTGTGACTCTGTTTTCTTGGTTTAGAAGCCTCTGCACATCAGCCAATACCTCTGGTCTTCTCTATAGTGTTGTCAGCGAGAACAAAGCACAGTGATATCAATCAATCAATCATTGGGGGCATACGCCGGGAGGCGCGTCGCCTCGCCCACCCTACGACGCCACTCCCGGGGGTCACCACGCGCAAGTTCCCATGCAGGCTCCTTTCCCATACCAAGCAGCTCTCGACAAGAAACATCAACTTGCCCCAGCCACGAGCCTTGTGGGCGCCCCCTTGGCCTCCTCCACGCCGGATTGTCTCTTACAGATACAACCCGATGGGAAGGATCGGTTTCAGGGTAGCGTGCCACATGCCCATATAGCCGAAGTTGGCGCTGACAGACTATGCAGGTAATAGGCCTCGATTCAGTCTCACGGTGCAATCGCTGATTTGACACGTAATCATCCCAGCGATACCCCATGATTCTGCGAAGACACTTATTACCAAAGGCATTGATTCGTCTCTTCAAGTCACTATATAGTCTCCATGTCTCACAACCATAGAGTAAGACAGGGATCACAAGCGACTTGAAGATCCAGATCTTTGTCCTCCTGCACAGGTACCGACAACGCCAAATACTCCCGCTGAGCGAGTCCATAACACTGTGGGCTATGCCAATCCGCCGTAAGACTTCTTGACATGACCCGCCGTCATTATGGACTACCAAGGTATGTAAAACTTTCCAAGATCTCAATGTCCTCGCCACATGCATGAACAGACTGTACTGCTTCATCTAGTAAATCTCCAAACACCTGGACCTTGGTCTTGAGCCAGGAGACCTCAAGTCCCAAAGGCTTTGCCTCCTGGTGCAGCGCCTCGAGAGCCATCACCAGGACCTCCAGCGACTCAGGAAAGATTACTGCATCATCGGCAAAAACAAGATCAGTGATCTTGGTGTTGCCGACGGATGCTCCACAATCACTTTGATCTACAACCTTGTCCAATACCCAGTCCATACAAGCGTTGAAAAGTGATGGGGCAAGGACGCACCCTTGCCTCACTCCTGTATTCACAGGAAAGAAGCTGGATACACCTGCCCCACACTTCACAGCACTCTCAAGTCCCAGAATACAGACCAGTTATCAAACCAATAGTCCTTGCAGGAATCCCTCGAAGTCGCAGAAGAGATCCCAGAGTGCATGATGCACTGAGTCAAACGCCTTCTTGAGATCAACATAGGCTGCAAGCATCCCCTGTCGAAACTCACGTCGGCGTTCCACCAGGACACGAAGCGCTAGGATACGGTCTGTTGTTGACTTACCAGGCGTGAACCCAGACTGCTGAGGTCTCTGATGCTTCACCAGATGACTGCGAATTCGTGTCAGCAATAGATGGGCAAGCACATTGCCTGGTACGCTGAGCAGTGTAATACCGCGGTAATTGTTGCAGTCCTGACGGTCCCCTTTCCCTTTCCAGATAGGGACGACCAGCCCCCTTTTCCAGTCAGGAGGAATGGTACCTGATTGCCACACGGCAGTCAGGACAGCATGCAACCCGCGGATCATGGCCTCACCCCCAGCTTTGAGGAGCTCCGCACTGATATTACAAACACCAGCTGCCTTTCCACCCCTCAACTTTGCTACAGCCTCTCTGACTTCGTCAAGAGAGGGTGCGGTTTCGTCAATGGGAGGATCGGCATCCACTGCCTGTAACCCAGTGGTGTGAAGCTGCTCAGTTGGAGGGTCCACCGTGAACAACTGCCCAAAGTACTCAGCCCAACGAGCCATCTGCCCATCCATGTCCGACACGAGGCGCCCATCTGCTGTTCGAATAGCACTCGCCCGAGAAGGAGACTTGGAACGGAGCTTCTTCAGGGCCCGGTAGGCAGGTCGGAGGTCATTAGCGTTCAAATGACCCTCGACATCCTCAGCGAGACTCCTGACATACCTCTCCTTGTCTCTCCCCAGAAGGGTTCTAGTCTGGCGTGACAGAGCCCTGTGCTGGTCCTGGTTCCCAGCCAGCCTGGCAGCGCGACTCTCCTCGATTTTCTCCAGCGTCTCCGTCGAGACAAAACCACGCCTTGACCTCGGGCGCTCCCCAATACACTCCTTGGCAGCTTGTAGAGTTTCACGTTTGAAGGTATCCCACAGTTCTACAGGGTCCCCGAGAGCACCGAGCACATCAAACCGATTTGAGACTGCCACCGCATACTCATGAGCACATGTCAAGTCCTTCAGTTTCTCAAGATGAAACACAGTATGGTTACCTCTTGAGATTCTTCTGGACTTGACATGAAGCTTAAGTGTAGCAACAAGAAGTCTGTGATCTGTTCCAAAGAACTCAGCACTCCGGTAAACCCTGCAGTTCTGGAGGATCCTCCAACGAGTACTAACGAGGATGTGGTCGATCTCCTTAGCTACCCCTCCGGCATTACTATACCATGTCCAGCAGTGCAGCTCTGGTCTCTGATACCAAGAACCTGCAATTCTCAACCTTCTGGACCTTGTAAAGTTCAGAAGCAGAGAACTGTTGGTGTTTCTGGTACCGGAGCCATGGGGACCAACACATAACTCGTAGCCATCTCTCACAGTGCCAGTAGTAGCATTGAAGTCGCCCAATCATTGAAGTCGCTGCTATATTATACAGTAATATAGTGCCTGGAATATCAATTTCGTGCAAAATAACTCTAAATTCTTCAATCGCCGTAGTTTTCCCTTCGTAGGTCCACCCGCGGCGACCCCGCCTTATCCCCACAATGCACCGATGTAAACAAACCGTGACGTAGTTATGGGTAGGGTCCATTGGGAGTGTGGTTTCTGTTTACCTTATTGGATTCTAGGAAACATTCACTCTATGAGCTTCCGTTGCAAATCATTACTTTTGGAGATAATGACATGTTGTTTATAGGGAGGAGAGAGACAAGTGTTTATGTCCGCCTAACTCTTCTTCCTCTTGTGACCTGTATCGCCTCTGTTCTTCCCTTGCCGCGGACACTTTTTAATGCAGATTTGGCTTTAGTTAGAAGAGTAAGGCGTGGGAATAGGTTAGGTTAGGTTAGATTAGTGAGTCTAAAGGTTCGGTTAGGTTAGTTAAATTTTCATATCTCATACCTATACTACACTCCTTTGATATTATGCTAGTGTTTGCCGATACTCCCCCTCTCCGACAAAACAAGCTTGGGGACCTGGGGAATGCGGGATATTTGGCTGGGGTACAAAATATGCGTCGCAACCACATAGTTTTTGAGTTAGGGGTTAAAAAAATTCCCTAGATCTAGGGGACATTTATTGGATTTCTTCAGAGTCCAGACGTGTGAACCTGACGATCCTCACAAAATGATGACCGATGTGTCGAGAACCCCCCAACCCCCCTGTTAGGAGGTTAGGTTAAGGTAGGTTATATTTGGTTAGGTTAAGTTAGATTTGGTTAGGTTAGGTTAACGGTGGGTCAAGCCCCCCGCTAGGTTAGGTTAATTTTGGTTAGGCAAATGTCTCTAGATATAAGGAAATTAGGTATTATTTTACGATAGGACCAAACTTCCGGACACAATTGGGAGCATGGTTTTTGTTTACCTTATTGTATTCTAAGAGACATTTTCTCTTTGAGCTTTCCGTCGCAAATAAATAGTTTCAGAATATAGAACATTTTAGGTGGGAGGAGGAATACGTCTCCCATTTGTTTACAAAATGCCTCCCCATAGGTGGGCGTTATCACAAGAAGTTATCGCGATAACGATATCGGGTTATCGGTTATCCGATAATTTTTTCCCCGCATTATCGAATCATCGGTATCACCGATACTTTTGGTTCCAAACTAGCGATAATCGATAATTTTATTTTTTGGTTCCAGTTTAGCACAGGGGTGAGCCGCGCGTGCCTTGGAGGCAGAAATAGGTAGGTCCGAGCTGGGAACCGAACAACGGTCTAAACCCAGCTAACCGTCTTGACGTCTTCTCAAAACGTTCGCTCAGCTTCAGTCTCTCACCAGCTGTCGGACGGGGAGGTGTTGCTCCTGCGAGCTCCCGGTTTTACGCGTTCTTTGATGATTTTTCCCCCTATGTTCCCGTGCTTCTTCCGTTCTAATTTTTTGTGCCCGTGTATATGAATGCATGTACTATTCGGTGCTATTCTTTAAAATCCGTTTATTAACGTTTTGAACACTTACGCCCCTATTCTAAACTGATCCTATTTTTATTGTAATTTAGTAGTGCTTTACTATTTTATAGTATTATAGTATTGAATTAGTGATGGCGTCGCAAGAGACTGTGCCCGCATCAAGCCAAGGAGACTCAGCGGAGTCTATTGAGTATTAGCGCTTGAATTCTCCCTTGCCGAGATAATACAGTGGTACCTTGACTTACGAGTTTAATTCGTTCATTGATCGAGCTCGTAACTCAATTTGCTCGTATATCAAATCAATTTTTCCCATTGAAATTAATTGAAATACCATTAATCCGTTCCAGCCCCAAAAAAACCACCCCAATTTTTTGCCTGTACCTATATGACTGGACTGCACTCACCCTCCGCCATTTGCATTCGCCAGTGTTTATACTCCATGTATCAGCTGTTGGAAACAGCTGTGGGTGGAACTGCCGCTAAACGTACTGCCATTTGCATTCGCCAGTGTTTATACTCTGTGTATCAGCTGTTGGAAACAGCTGTGGGTGGAACTGCCGCTAAACGTACTGCCATTTGCATTCGCCAGTGTTTATACTCTGTGTATCAGCTGTTGGAAACAGCTGTGGGTGGAACTGCCGCTAAACGTACTGCCATTTGCATCCGCCAGTGTTTATACTCTGTGTATCAGCTGTTGGAAACAGCTGTGGGTGGAACTGCCGCTAAACGTACTGCCATTTGCATTCACCAGTGTTTATACTCTGTGTATCAGCTGTTGGAAACAGCTGTGGGTGGAACTGCCGCTAAACGTACTGCACTCACCCTCCACCATTTGCATTCGCCTGTGTGAGCACAACACAACAGAGATGCTTCCACGGCGAGGTAACCAGGTGAAGTGAACGAGTGAGACGCGGGATGCTGGGCGGATGTTGTGGCGTTCGCTGTGCCAACTAGCGGCGGCGTATCTGAAGCTCGCTCGTAACAAAAAAACAAAACAAAAAAAATGCTCGTAACTCTGATTTTGGCTCGCAACACAAAGCAAAAAATTGACCGAGCAACTGCTCGTAACTCGGAAAACTCGTAAGTTGGGGCACTCGTAAGTCAAGGTACCACTGTATAAGATAATTGAGCGCTTGTTCTCCCTTGGCAAGGACATCAACAGGGCTAAGAGGAGCTCCCAGTCTGATGTAAACTTCAACATGCTCATGTTTATGAAGGGGAACATGCTGCAGAACCTGGTCTAGACTGTGGCTGTGCAAAAGACATTTTTAGTAGCTTAAACTTTCAAATGTAGTTATTTTACTTAAAAACAGTACTTTTCATTAGTGAAGAGACAAGATAAACATTGAATTTAGAAGATATTAGTGTGCAAAAGGTAAATGAAGGGTTTTCTAACAGTTTACTGATAGCATTTAAGATTTTTTATTTAAAATATCAATATCATTATCGCTAGTATCGGAATTTTGGATTTATCGATTTATCGGTTATCGCCTTATCGGGCGATAAATTTATCGCCAGTTATCGATTATCGGTTATCGCTGATAAGGTTATCGTTATCGATCTATCGGTTATCATGATAAATCTTTTCCTTTATCGCGCCCACCTATGTGCCTGCCTCCCTCCCTCCTACCCGTGGCTAGGAGGTTAATCTCGGGGTTTGGTATTTTATTAACCTTTTTTATTATTGGACCCAGTTAGGAGGTTAAAGGTTAGGTAAGGTAAGGTAAGGTAAGGTAAGGTAAGGTAAGGTAAGGTAAGGTAAGGTAAGGTAAGGTAAGGTAAGGTAAGGTTAGGTTAGGTTAGGTTAGATTCAGGCTAGGTTAGGTTAGGTAAGGTTAGGTTAGGTAGCCACGGGTACGCACGGAAAACTTACTCCGAAACAAAAGCGATGCAGGTCACAAGAAGAGGAAGAAGGAGGCATTTTGTAAACAAGGAGATGTATTCCTCCTCCCACCTAAAATGTTCTATATCTCCGAAACTATTGATTTGCGATGGAAAGCTCAGAGAAAATATCTCTTAGAATACAATAAGGTAAACAAAAACCATACTTCCAATTGTGTCCGGAAGTTTGGTCCTGTCTTAGAAATTTACCGGAAATTACCCTAGATCTAGAGAATTTTACAACACAATTCTACAACTCTACAACTCCTACACAACTCTTAAATTGCGTGTTTCCAACGCATTATTTGCTCCCCACCCGAAAACCCAGTATTCCCACGGGTCGCCAAACTTGTTTGGGGGAAGTGGGAGAGTATGGGCAGGCACTAGAAATTTACCTTAGAATCTATTAAGGTGAACAGAAACCACTCCCAATTGTGTAGAGAATTTCGGTCCTAGTGTAAAAATTTACCCTCTTACTCAATTACTGGTTGAAAGTACCAAAATACGATTACAGGAAGTTTCGACGGAATGCACTTTCGACAGTAGAAAATAGAGGTTTCGACGGTACCGTCGAAACTTCCTACATGTATATACGCATGTCTATCATAGAGTAAAACCTTAAGAAATTTTGTCATTGAGAGGATTAATATAAAATACAAAGATACTAGATCATTGCCAACCAATTATAAAGTGAAAAGCATATACAGCTAAGATCCCCCATATCTTTCGTTGTTTCCCACCCTAACGCGGTAACACCTACCAAACTTAGCTTGCCTATCCTTAATATTGTATTTCATAAAATCAATTGGCGATAAAGACTAATAAACAATGAACAACAGTACTTTTTGTCCTCATCGCTTCATCCCTAGGCTAAAGCAGTTCCCTCTGATGTTCACAGTAAATTAGACTACATAAAACGACACCTAAGTTTGTGGGGAAACCTGGGAATCCTGACAAGACACTATTTATTTATTCATTTATTTATTTACTCTATTCATTATCTATTGTCCTCATCATCTGTTATGATATGTTAAATTACACATGATGAAAAATCTAAAATATTATGAAGAGAATTAATGAGAGGGTTCGACGGCGCTGACTTGGAAGGTTCGACGATTCACTATGTTGGAGGTTTCGACAGTGTCGTCGAAAACGTATTCCGTCGAACCTTCCTGTTACCCCAAAATACGGTAAAACTTTGGAAGAAGTCCTTCACCCCTATCTTTTTTTTCTTCCCCCTATAGCCAACAAGCCTGGGGAACTGGCGGGAATACGGGTTTTTGGGTTGGGGAAGCAAATATAAGTGATTTATGGCTCTCCAAAAAATCATCAGTCACTATATGTAAAAATCTAACCTGACCTAACCTAACCTTAACCACAAAGTATACCTAACCTAACCTTAACCACAAAGTATACCTAACCTAACCTTAACCACAAAGTATACCTAACCTAACCTAACCTTAACCACAAAGTATACCTAACCGAACCTTAACCACAAAGTATACCTAATCTAACCTAACCTAACCTTAACCACAAAGTATACCTAACCTTAACCACAAAGTATACCTAACCTAACCTTAACCACAAAGTATACCTAACCTAACCTTAACCACAAAGTATACCTAACCTAACCTAACCTTAACCACAAAGTATACCTAACCTAACCTAACCTTAACCACAAGGTATACCTAACCTAACCTTAACCACAAGGTATACCTAACCTAACCTAACCTAACCTTAACCACAAAGTATACCTAACCTAACCTAACTGGACTTAGAATTTTATGAGGCACCTTATAATTCATAGCGGCCGTGTGGGTTAACCAAGGCTGAGCGCACGCTGGAACCTTTACAGATGTGAAGTACAATAAGCATACAATACAGTGCGGTAGTTCATTTCAGTCAAAGCCGGAAGGATGAGTTCCAAAGTATTTCCCAAAATACCATTAAATGTATATATTGAGTCCTGTACTATCAAAAATTGGAACACTCGCCGGCGGCGGCGAGAGTTCCAATCGTCGACAGTTCCAGGTACCTTGTTGAGGGCTGCGAGGATCCGTTGGTAAACCAAGTGAGCCCTGGTGATGTCCTGTGATACTACCACAGGCGTGGTAGTTGACCTGTCTTCATGAAGACACAGGTGAGGGGTGGATGGATGCCCGCCGCCGCCAGATAAGAATCTCGGGGCTCCATCCCAGGAGGAAAGCCCACTACCGAAATAATCACGTCACGGCGGAGTAGAACCTTTTGAGCCCCACACACACACACACACACCTTGACTAGGTACTCTTATTACTCACACCAATAGGTCACAAATCAAGGGAGGATCGCAGCGCCGGGTGTGGGTTATTTTTTTTACACACGTCTAGGGCTTGAACTTGAGTTGTGAACTGGGACTCGGGACTCCGGCCTCCGGGAGTCACCCTTCTTCTTCTTCTTGTGAGTATTGTCGCAGCGGGTATCATTACACGAGGCGTTTCGTCGGACTGTTTCGTCGGACCAAACAGGCATTTGGCTTGACCTGTTTGACAATACATCTATAATTTATATAGCACACGGTTGGGCCAACCGCTTCACCCAACCATAACAAACAAAGATGAAGCGATGACTTGTTGTTAATGTTTTAACTTTAGGGGCATATATATACGTAGCTACTGGTGATGAAAAGGGAGGAGGTGATTGTTAGAAGAGAACAGCGACAGATGAAGACGCATTCATGAGGTCTAAATGGGTTACAGTGGACGAGAACTGCGCGGTCGCTACCGCCGGTTAACCCTCTAGCGCCTCCTGTGACGTATATACAGTATATGTAACATAAATTTCAAAAAATCATATACATTTTTTTCAAAAATGTAATATATTTTCTACCCTAATAACCCAGTGTTACACCGATGTAACATACAGACAGCGTCAGGTGATAATACCGTTTTCTTCAAGTATGAGAGGTCCAGTCAACTTGGTGATGGCACAGGTGAAATCTGTGAATATTTTTGCACTGCTTCGTGTCACCTCACCAACTATTTACGGGTAACTAATGTATTATTGTAGTTATGTAATTAATTGATTAGATGTTACTGAAGATATGCAGAAGATGATAAAAAGCAAACATGGTATACTTCTTTTTTTATATATGAATATAATATTATATAATGGCGTTACATATATGTAACATTGGGTCTTTGCAGTATATATTCACTGTAAATGCTATATCTTTTTTTTTTTCGTAGGGCATACATTCCAACGTTGTTAGCAGTTGTTTGTTGTAATAAACGAAAAAACATGATTATATATATGATATATAATGAGGACTCAGTGTATTGTGTATTACCGCCTACGTGTACCCTAATCCATCCATAAAAATCCATAATCCTAATCCATAAAAAAAAAATAAAAAAAAACAGAAATTTGTATATACTTATTTTCTGTTATATTTTATTTATACATCTATATTATCTTATTTCTTTTATTTATTTATCTATTAATCTGTTTATTTTTTCTACAGAAAATGGAAAATGTGATGTGAGGCTGTACTTCATTGAGAGGCGTAACTGCTTCAAGGAGTTCCATATATAATGCAAATTATATAAGACTATGAATCAATCAATCATTGGGGGCATACGCCGGGGGGCGCGTCGCCTCACCCACCCTACAACGCCACTCCCGGGGGTCACCACGCGCGAGTCCCCATGCAGGCTCCCTTCCTTTACCAAGCAATTCCCGACAGGAAGTATCAACTTACCCAGCCACGAGACTTGTGGGCGCCCCCTTGGCCTCCTTCACGCCGGATTGTCTCTAAAGGCCGGTTCCCACCAGCCCGCTTGAACGGCCGTCTTACAACAACACCGCTCAACAATGACGTCACCATCATCACCGCTTGAGTGGTATTTGTGGTAACTGGGCACAGTTGGCAACTCTGCTCGAGCGGACACAGCCGAGCGGGAGAGATGACTTGAATTTAACTTTGTATGGTGGCCGTACAGCGGTACGGCGGTGCGGTAGACTTTGCTGTGACGTCATTGTGACGTCTTTGTTGTTGTATGGCGGCCGTACAAGCGGGAAGGTGGGAACCGGGCTTTACAGATACAACCCGATGGGAAGGATCGGTTTCAGGGTAGTGTGCCAAATGCCCATATAGCCGAAGTTGGCGCTGGCGGACTATTCAGGTAATAGGCCTCGATTCAGTCTCACGGTGTAATCGCTGGTTTGAGACGTAATCATCCCAGTGATCCGCATGATTCTTCGAAGACACTTATTACCAAAGGCATCGATTCGCCTCTTCAAGTCGCTATTTAGTGTCCATGTCTCACAACCATAGAGTAAGACAGGGATCACAAGCGACTTGAAGATCCGGATCTTTGTCCTCCTGCACAGGTACAGACAACGCCAAATACTCCTGCTGAACAAGTCCACAACACCGTGGGCTATGCCAATCCGTCGTAAGTAAGACTTCTTGACGTGACCCGCCGTCATTATGGACTGCGCTACCAAGGTATGTAAAACTTTCCAAGATCTCAATGTCCTCGCCGCACGCATGAACAGACTGTACTGTTTCATCTAGTAAGCCTCCAAACACCTGGACCTTGGTCTTGAGCCAGCTGAGACCGCAAGTCCCAAAGGCTTTGCCTCCTCGTGCAGCGCCTCGAGAGCCATTACCAGGACTTCCAGCGACTCAACAAAGATTACTGCATCATCGGCAAAAACAAGATCAGTGATCTTGATATTGCCGAGGGGTGCTCCCCAATTAATCACTTTGATCTACAACTTTGCCCAATACCCAGTCCATACAAGTGTTGAAAAGGACGCACCCTTGCCTCACTCCTGTATTCACAGGAAAGAAGCTGGATACACCTCCCTCACACTTCACAGCACTCTCAGTCCCAGAGTACAGACCAGTCATCAAACCAATAGTCCTTGCAGGAATCCCGCGCAGTCGCAGAAGATCCCAGAGTGACTCACGATGCACTGAATCAAACGCCTTCTTGGGATCAACATAGGCGGCAAGCATCCCCTGTTGAAACTCACGTTGGCGTCCCACCAGGACACAAAGTACTAGGATACGGTCCGTTGTTGACTTACCCGGCGTGAACCCAGACTGCTGAGGTCTCTGATGCTTCAGCAGATGACAGCAGATCCGTGTCAGCAATAGATGGGCAAGCACATTGCCTGGCACGCTGAGCAGTGCAATACCGCGGTTATTCTTGCAGTCCTGACGGTACCCTTTCCCTTTCCAGATAGGGACGACCAGCCCCCTTTTTTAGTCAGGAGGAATGGTACCTGATTGCCACACGGCAGTCAGAACAGCATGCAACCCGCGGATCATGGCCTCACCCCCAGCTTTGAGGAACTCCGCACTGATATTACAGACACCAGCTGCCTTTCCACCCCTCAACTTTGCGACAGCCTCTCTGACTTCGTCAAGAGAGGGTGCGGTTTCGTCAATGGGAGGATCGACATCCACTGGACGTGAAGATATAACTATTATTTTGTGTTTGTTTTTGAAATCTCATACGTTACTTATTTTCTATTCTAATGTAATAATCAGTTATGTTAAAATAATGTATAATTGAAATTTCAACATGTCAATTATGTTTACATAATCACAACACAATAAGATATATAGCCGAAACATTATCATATTTTCATTACCGATATAAGAAGGATGTAATGAAAGACTAACACAACCCAGTGATACATATGTGTTACATTTGATATTGACCATTAATCCTACCTACATGACCCAATGTTACAAATATGTCACATTCCATATTTCCCATAAATACTATGATGAGGTGAAAGTAACGCCATATTAATTCTATCAGAGTCCAAAGTAGTCAAATAATGTGGTTCTTGAATTTTTATCCTGCCAGAAAAGGACTCTGGGTTCTAGAGGGTTAAGGTTAGGTTAAGTTTCGGTTATGTTAATATTCCCGTCAGGGGGTCGAAGGGGACGGAGCCCCTCCCGTTAAAGTAACCGTCCAGACCCTTTTTTTTTTTGCCTAATTATGTTGAATTCAAAACACCTAATCCACCAAAAATAATTGATTTCCAGGCCTTATTTCCGTAAAAACACGACTTTTGTAAAAAGCGCGCGAAAAATGTTTTCTTCCCGCCAACAGGGTTACGAATGTTATTGATGACGTCAGAAGAGTAAGTCCCTCTCTCTCTCTCCTTCCTTTCCTTTCCCTTCTCTCTCTCTCTCTCTCTCTCTCTCTCTCTCTCTCTCTCTCTCTCTCCTCTCTCTCTCTCTCTCTCTCTCCTCTCCTCTCTCTCTCTCTCTTCTCTCTCTCTCTCTCTCTCTCCTCTCTCTCTCTCGTCTCTCTCTCTCTCTCTCTCTCTCTCTCTCTCTCTCTCTCTCTCTCTCTCTCTTCTCTCTTTCTCTCTCTCTCTCATTCTCTCCTTTTTTTTTTCTCTCTCTCCTTCCTTTCCTTCTTCTCCTCTCTCTTCTCTCCTCTCTCTCTCTTCCTCCTTCTCTCTCTCTCTCTCTCTCTCTCTCTCTCTCTCTCTCTCTTCTCTCTCTCTCTCTCTCTCTCTCTCTCTCTCTCTCTCTCTCTCTCTCTCTCTCTCTCTCTCTCTCTCTCTCTCTCTCTCTCTCTCTCTCTCTCTCTCTCTCTCTCTCGGAGTTCACCTCGCACCTTGGTTGTGAACGGACCTCCTCCCCGTTCTCTCGTCTCTCCGCTGTTAGTCGTGGTGGTTGAGTTACCTCCCACCATGACGTCTACGCGGAGGCGCCCCGAGGACCCAGACGACGCCGGCTTCATCCTCCAGAGGAAGCGCTTCAGGGTGACGAAGCCTTCGTCACAGCAGAGTGGTGCCACGGCTGCGGAGCGACCAATGCCGGTGTGGAGGGTCGTCAGGCATGACGACTTTCCCAGCCCCTATCAGCTTGTTCGGTGGTTGGAGTGCGAGCTTCGGCTCGCCCTCAAGGTGGATGTCTCCGCCTCCGGGGAGTTCCTTCTCCGGGGGGCGACTGAGGACGCCGCCGCCACCCTCCAGGAAGTGGCTGATGGCCAACCACGGGGCATCGTGTTGGCAAGGAGGGAGCCCAGCAGGAGAGGTGTCCTTGTTGGATACCCCACTGGCCTCCCCCTGGACCCTGTATTGGAGCACCCACTCGTCGTGTCGGCGGTGCGGTGCTCGTACAGCGCGGGCCTTAAACGGCACCTCCCGACCCGCCAGGTTCAGCTGACGCTGCGGGGGCTCGTCCCCGCCGCCCTGGACCTTGGCTGCTTCGGGACATTCGCGGTGCGCAGGTACATCCAGGAACCTGTCCGTTGTTACCGTTGCCAGGCGTTTGGGCACTACCAGCGCCAGTGTCAGCGGCGGCAAGAGCTGTGCAGTGGGGAGCACGCTTCACGGGCCTGCGTCCGCCTCCTTCGGGAGGGTGGAGAGCGGCCCGTGGCTCGGTGCCCCAACTGCGGTGCCAGGCATCACGCCTGGAATCGTCGCTGCCCTGCCCGGCTCCGGCAGATTCCTGGATCCACGGTTCCTCGCCAGCTGCAGTGGAAGGAGGCTCCCCTGCTTCCACCTCGGTCTACACCCCAGCCCCCCGTTCCACGGAATGAAGACGCCCCCGTGACCCGACGGCCCCGCCGCAGGAGGAGGAGGAAGAGGCCCCAGCGCAACCGTCTGTTGTCCCCTGAGGGGGATATGGACGTGGACGCCCAGGCCCCCGTGATGACGCAGGTCCCAGCCCCCTTGGAAATGGCGGCCGTTGGAGGGGGGTTGCAGACTGCTGTGGCCCCCCGCCATGACGCCGCGACCCAGTGCAGGCCGCTTACCTCTTTGGTCGAGTGCGGGACGCAGATGGAGGGACGACTCTATACTTACGGGGAGACAGACCTACTCGTACTGCTTGTGGCATTTGAGTTCCTGGTCAGTCAGGACACTGTGGCTGTTCGTTCCCGTGTTTCGCACCAGCCAGCCCTCTCTTATGTGAGGCAGGCGCTGCGTGAAGGCCGCAGGCCAGGCGTGCGGCTGCCCACGGAGAGACCGATTGACATGCCGGCCTATCATCGCCGCCGTGGTGAAAGTGCCTGGGTGAACTATGACCCCGCCGCCGGGAGTCATTGAAAACCCATGTTTCTGTCTGTTTGCATGTGCTTCTTTGTATTTATTTTGTCCTTTTTTGTATATGTCAGCTTGACGCCTGTGGGCGTAATAAATTAATTCCAACAAAAAAATCTCTCTCTCTCTCTCTCTCTCTCTCTCTCTCTCTCTCTCTCTCTCTCTCTCTCTCTCTCTCTCTCTCTCTCTCTCTCTCTCTCTCTCTCTCTCTCTTCTCTCTCTCTCTCTCTCTCTCCTTCCTTTCCTTTCCCTTCTCTCTCTCTCATCTCTCCAATTTCTCTCTCTCATCTCTCTCTCTCTCTCTCTCTCTCTCTCTCTCTCTCTCTCTCTCTCTCTCTCTCTCTCTCTCTCTCTCTTTCTCTACTTTCTTTCTTTCTCATCTATTTCTTCTCCCTCCTCCTCTTCCTTCTCCCTCTTCATCCTCCACGAGAGAGAGAGAGAAAAAAAAAATTAAGGAGCGAGAGAAGGGAAAGGAAGGAGAGAGAGAGAGAGAGAAGAGAGAGAGAGAGAGAGAAAGAGAAGAGAGAGAGAGAGAGAGAGAGAGAGAGAGAGAGAGAGAGAGAGAGAGAGAGAGAGAGAGCGAGGAGCATTATCAGAGAGAGAGAGAGAGAGAGAGAGAGAGAGAGAGAGAGAGAGAGAGAGAGAGAGAGAGAGAGAGAGAGAGAGAGAGAGAGAGAGAGAGAGAGAGAGAGAGAGAGAGAGAGAGAGAGAGAGAGAGAGAGAGAGAGAGAGAGAAAGAGACAGAGACAGAGACAGAGACAGAGACAGAGACAGAGACAGAGACAGAGACAGAGACAGAGACAGAGAGAGAGAGAGAGAGAGAGAGAGAGAGAGAAACATCGGCACAAAGAAGCCTGCAAGACCATGTGCCAGGTCCAAAAGCAGGCCATACAATGCTGAAGAGAGGACTTAAAGGCCAAGTACAGCGGCCAGTGAGCAGTAAGGAGTGGTGGTGTGGAGTGAAGCAGCAGCAAGGCTTCTTTGCTGACAACACCATTCCGCCGCTCACCAGACCAAACGGGTCAGTGGCTGTCCGTGACAAGGACAAGGCTGAGCTGTTGGCAGCTCATTTTTCTTTTAAGATGTCGGTGTCAGACCCCTCACGCGAGCCCCCAGAGATACCATCCCTCACCAGGGCCTCTCTGGAGAGTCTCGCATTTAACAATAAGGAAGTAGAACATCAGCTGCGGCAAATAGATCCCAAGAAGGCGCTAGGGCCCGACAACATCAGCCCTCACCTACTAAAGGGAGGTGCTGTCCAGCTCGCTCCACCACTCACCATCATCTTCAACAACATCCTTTCCTCGTGCAAGTGGCCCACGCAATGGAAAGAGGCAAGAGTGGTGGCCATCCACAAAAAAAACAGCAAACGGGACCCAAAGAACTACCGCCCAATTTCCCTTCTCACCACTGTTGGGAAATTCCTGGAGTCCCTCATCACCGCCAAGATCAACACCTTCTTGGACGCCCACCATCTCTTCAATTCCAAGCAATTTGGTTTCAGGCAGGGAAGGTCAGCTGCAGATCTGCTCCTCCTTCAGTCTGCTTCCTGGAACCACTCGCTGGATAGAGGAATGGACACCTTTGTCGTGGCTTTGGACATCGCCGGAGCCTTTGACAGGGTGTGGCACCGAGGTCTCGCTGCCAAGCTGAGGAGCCTGGGAGTGCGCGGCGCCCTACTGTAACTCATCCAGGACTACCTCCAAGACAGGACCTTACGGGTGGTAATCAACGGCCACACTTCCAGCCAGCAACCCATCCACGCCAGCGTCCCGCAGGGCAGCGTAGCCTACTCGGGCCTCTTCTGTGGAATGTCTATTTCAATAACATTCTCCAGCTCATTCCTGAGACCCAGGCCTACGCTGATGACTGCACCCTTGCCTTCCCCTGCGACAGATGTGACTGGCAGGACACGGTGTGCCGCATCAACCTGGCATTGGACAGTATCGTCACCTGGAGCAGTCGATGGCAGGAAAGCCTGGCCCCTGACAAAACCCAGGCTTTGCTTATCTCCCGCAGGCAAAACATCGCCAACCTGCCTGCACCGGACATACGGCTTGAGGGCAGATCACTCCCCCTTCAGAGATCCATCTCCATCCTTGGGGTGGAGTTTGACGCAGGACTGACCTTCACCAGTCATGCCAGGAGAGTTGCTAAAAACTCGGCCTGGAGACTCAGCTGTGTCCGGCGCATCTCCCACCTTCTAGATGCCAAGGGGGTTGAGGTACTGTACAAGGTTCAGATACGTCCCCTAATGAAATACTCCCCCTTAGCATGGTCTTCCTGCCCGCCCACTTACTTGGCCACACTAGACCGCGTCCAGAGAAGAGCCCAGCGACTGGTTAACGAAAAACGTCCCAACCACGCGCCTGACTCCTTCCAACCCCTCCAGGAGCGCAGGGATGTGGCAGGTTTATGTGTCATGCACAAGGCACTAAATCTCCACACGCCCCACCTGGCAGCCATCAAGCTCCCCAGGCCCCCGCCGCCCCTTCACTCCACCCATGTCGCCCCACACAGACAGGAGCAAGTGGCTGTGCCCTTTTCCAGGACAGAGCACCACCTACGTTCCTTCTTACCCCACTACGGCCGTCTGTGAAGCCGAAGCCGGTAGAGGCCGGTTCACCAAACCGACCTCTACCACCACGCCTCGCTACAAGACTTTAAGCAGGGGGGTGAACAACTGGTTGATGGCCTAAATTATTATTAAATATAAAATGCCTGTTGTATATTATATGTAGCTATAGATAGCTTTTGTCTAAAACCTAGAGCTTTAGCTCTAATAACACCGAATGTAGTAACAGTTTAAATAAAAAGAAAAGAAAAAAAAAAGAGAGAGAGAGAGAGAGAGAGAGAGAGAGAGAGAGAGAGAGAGAGAGAGAGAGAGAGAGAGAGAGAGAGAGAGAGAGAGAGAGAGAGAGAGAGAGAGAGAGAGAGAGAGAGAGAGAGAGAGAGAGCGAGAGAGAGAGCGAGAGAGAGAGAGAGAGCGAGAGAGAGAGAGAGAGAGAGAGAGAGAGAGAGAGAGAGAGAGAGAATTAAAAAAATCATACTCCTGCTCTAAATAATGCGCACATATATGAGAGAAATTGGAGGAAAGAATTTAACTAACCAGAAAAATATGTTTGTAACTCTAAAACACATGTTCAAGATGTCAACTGTACATATTAAACCTCTCATCATCCAAATAAACAAACGTGTTTAGGTACCAAAAATCTGAACCTCGGAAACCATTAAAAAAAAAGTAATAGCGTAAATATATGATGAATTTCATTATTTATTTAGGTGTAAGCACTTTGAGGAGAAGAGGAGATTATACCTCAAGAAATATTATCATGATAACCCAAATGTTCTGAAAATGCAACAGTTGTTTGACGCTACAAATATGCGTACTATGTACAATTTAGCCAAGTTTGTTTGTTGTATTTTGAAGTGTTTTGAAAATATAACGTAGTAGGAATAGATATATGATATATGTTTGAGTTTAGGTTTAAGTGGTGTCTATTTTTGTTTAGTGATTACTCTGTATACCCCGTCTCGGGGTCGCTGGAGTATAATAAACCTTTCAAACCTCTCCCTGATAATTAACTTGGTGTGACTGAAGTATGCTATTTTCCCTGCTGCTCGGGCTCTTCGAAGCTCCGGCAGCTGAGCCCTACGCTCTTGAGCGGACGCTTCACATAAATCCTCATTTAAGTAGGTGTTAGTATTCTTGAGTTTTGCTGAGTTTCGGAGCGCCTGTTGACGGTCGGTAAATCGGCAGAAACGGGCAACAATGGTTCGTGGTCTCGGTAGTTCGCCATTACGTCGAAGCAGTAGTAGGGTCACTTAGGGCGATTCGCTTCACATTAGGTGAAGGAAGTATTTTGAGGGTCTTATCCTAAGCATTTTGTGCCGCTGAATCCGAAAATCGTAGTTGGGTCACTCGTTAGCGGTAAGTTTTTGCGCAATTTGCAATTTGGCAATTTGGCAATAAAATTGGCAATTACAAATTGCAGAATGAGAACCACACGTCGTAGAGACCTCGTTTTGGACTCAAATTGAAGCTTATTAAGAGTGCATAAAATGTTATTTAGTACTCCGTGGTTGTATCTGTTCGCATTACTGAACTATAATGGAAATTAGAGATAAGTGGAAAAAAATGGAAAAAAATATAAAAGGAATAATTTTGGCCTTAATTTCACATCAAAAGTCATGAAATGTTTCTGGCTGTATCTGTTCTCATAAAGGCACTACCGTCTGATTAATAGAAAATGGTAACTTTTCTCTGACTGTCCCCTCATGGTCGTATTTTATGACATACGGTAATGAAATTTCGCAAATAAATGTAAAATTTCATTGGCTATAATTTTAGAAATTAGCTATAAAATCCTCCGCGACGTCTCTGAATCGGTCGTCCTGGATTTCCTCTCCTTCCTGGCCCACGACCGTGGGAGGTCCTCCGCTACTCTCTCCACTCACCTGGCGGCCCTGGCTGACCCCCTCAAATACGGTTGGGGTTTGGTCCTGGAGCGGCGTTCAGTGACCCTGTTGAAGAGGGGTTTGTTCCACCAAAACCCCCCTCCCCGTCGTCCTGGTCCCTTCTGGTCCCTGGAGAAGGTTCTCCGGTTCCTGCAGGGCGACCAGTTTGGGTCGGACGCTAGCGGACCTCGCCTCCTTCAGAAGACCTTGTTCCTGGTGGCCCTGGCTACGGGGTTTCGGGCTTCTCAGCTGAGGGCGCTGACCCGTTTCCCCCAGTGGACGACCTTCTCGCGGGACGGCTCCGCTGTCTCCCTCTCCCTCTCGCCCAAGGTGCTGGGTAAGAACGAGGGGCAGGACCACCGTCTCCAACCGGTCGTCGTTCCGGCTTGGTCTGCTGGGGACGCCGCACACCCCTTGTGCCCGGTTTCGGCGCTCCGGTGTTACCTGGATGCTTCCGAGCCCTGGGCGTGTGACCTGCAGTTCCTGTTCCGCGATCCTGTCACTGGTCGTCCCCTCACCACCAGGGGGATTGCCGGCCGGCTCTGGGGCGTCATCGAGTCGGTGGATCCGGGTCACGCCCCTCACGCCCATGACGTCCGGGGTGTTGCTGCGTCTCTGGCCTTCCTCCGCACCCATTCCTTGGAGAGGGTACGGGAAGGGGGACAGTGGAGTACGGCCTCGTGCTTCGTGGCTCGTTACCTGTCCCACTCCGTCGTGGACTTCCCCTGTGTTGCCCTGGGACTCCCTCCGTCCGGAGGGGCTGGGGTGGTGGACCGCCGGGCTCCCATTGACGTCTCCGCTTGATTCGGGTGAGTATACTAGTGGTATCGTTTTGTTCTTGTGCAGTTGCTCTTTTGCCTCCCCGCGGGGGTCGAGGGCTTCTTGCCCCGTCTCCAAGTGGCAGGTAGCTTAGTGCACTAGCTCTAAGGGGACCTAAAATGACGGCTTTGAAGTATGAAAAGCCTGTTTTTGGGTCCCTGACAGAGCTAGTGCACGGCCTTCGGCCTCCCACCCTTCCTTCCCCACCAAGTTTTCAGCCCCTCTTCCCGGGGATGATTATTGGGATGGTTATGATAGCTCCGGGCCGGCTGGCGGACCGCCGGCCTCGGCAGGATTGGCACGGCGTTGCCAGACGTGGGTTTCTTTTTCTTTCAGATCTGAGTGTAGCCTGGTTATACTAACCAGATGTGGGTATTGGTTGCCTGTATACCCAGGGTTTGCCCTGGGTGGCGATCTTTCCTATCCTATAGCTTAGTGCACTAGCTCTGTCAGGGACCAAAAAAGGCTTTCATACTTCAAAGCCGTCATTATCAACATTTCGTTCTGCGGGGACGGGTGAGGGTGTTCGAGGCATGGTTGTGTATGTTAAACGTAGTATACAGTTGAGTTGGTGTCACACACCTGGGAAACATGGTGGAATCGAGTTGCATTGCTGTTAAATCAGGCTTGCTGCTGGTTGTCCTTACTTTGGTTAATGTATATGTGGAGACAGAATTCCACTAAGGTTTGAACACTTACCGGATTCCTCTGTGTTTCGTGACCCTACTTTGCTGGTTGGGGATTTAAATGCCAGACATGATTCGCTGGGTTCCACTGGCAGCAGGAAACTGGAATGGTACTGTTGGCACCAGTTCCTTAATGACTTATGATGACGTGCGTTTACTTGGGGATGACTCACCCACGCACTTGCAGGGAGGGAGGATTGATTATGCGTGCTGTTTAACACTGAGGTATGGAGGGTAATGTGAAATGGTTTCTGAGTTACTAGTGATATTTTGCGTTATATGTTGAGTTCCTCTGGAAAGGCGCTTGCCAAATCATGGAAGAGATGCGATATACGATTTACCAGTAATAAAAAGATTCGTTTTGTTTCAGTTGACTGCTTGTTATAGTCGTTATCGCCCACACGATGTAGACACATTCTACGAAGATTTAGTTTAAAAAATACAGTATACGAAGATTTAGTTACAGTAGTAGATAAGAATACGGCAGAGCGCAAGAGTACTCCTGTAAGAAGTGAGAAATTATACAAGGATGTGCAAAAGTTAGAGCTGGAATACCACTTACGGCGAGCTCATCAGGAGTGGATTCGGTCCGGAAAACTGACGAAGCGAGGATTGCATTGCAAAAAGTAGCGAAAGCTGTAGTGTGGTTAGAGAGGAGGCTAGGGTAAAGTATGGGATGGTTTTCTGGACAACATAGCTGCAACACGGAGCACAACAGAAATCTGGAGTGAGGTAATAGGGTGCGAGGGGTGCACAGAGGTGTTAGGGTGGTGGTTTTTTTTTTTTTTTTTTTTTTTTTTTTTTATTAATTTATTACGCCCGAAGGCGACACAAACCTAGTAGACACAGCATGGCCATGGGAGGAATTGAGACATAGCACTCGTGCCACGCAGGGCACGCCAAACACACACACACACACACACACTCACACACACACACAGGGACAAAAAAAAAAAAAATACGTAGACAGGAAAGGGAATCTGCAACGATCGGGCCGCACAAAGAAAGCACCACCTGGTCACCGAACTCTGCCCCGAAGAGTACGACGACCAGGCGATGAGGCGGCGGCGGCGCGGGCAGGGGGTGAGGTGCGGACAAAGGGTGTGGCGCGGGCACCACACAGGGAGGCGCCCTGGGGGCAACGGTAGCAGGCAAGGGGACTCGAAACGAGCGGCAAAGACATCCATCTTCTCCGCGAAGGTGGCGACGGAAGCAATAATGACCTTCTGAGACTCAGCCACGGTCGCAGGGAAAGCATTCAAAGTGGCGCGACTGTTCAGCCAAACGATCCAGGCGAGCCTCGCCTCCATCAATAGCCGCTTCAAGCGAAGCAATCCGGGACTGGAGAGCAGCAACAGTATTGCTGAGTGCAGTCACCTGCGGAGAGACCAAAGTGGTAGGTAAGGCAGGGTGAGGGGCACTGCGGAGAGGTGGTGGTGGAGGTGCGAGTTGAGGAATTGTCGTTGCAGCAGGAGCGGCGACAGTCTGGCGTCTGCACAGCCGTGCCAGACGTTAACCCCGGCTTGGTGACAACGGGGACACTCCCAGAGAGAGGTGTCCGGCGGGGAGACCTGAGGAGGCGTCGAGGCTGAATCAGAAGCAGGGGCAGCTGGTGGAGGGGCGCGGTGAGGGCATGAGCGGGAGTCGTGGGGGCCTGAGCACCAAGCACACACCGCTCCGCCGCGAAAACAATACCGAGAGATGTGACCGAAGCCCCAGCATCGAAAGCACCACGGCTGTTCATCCTTCATCCTGCGAAACTCACAGGATGGCAGGCTGGGAAGGAAGCTAAAGGCGACACTCGGGGGAGGTGGCTGAGGAAGGCTCCAAGTAACGACCAAACGGTTAATAGCCGAGCCCTTCTGGTAGAAGCGGCGAGCCGAGTAGACGCCCGGCAGCTCCTTGGCCAGGGCTGGATCACTGCAGACAGGGTAACGGGTAAGGAGGTATGTAGGGAACTTACGGGGCTTGTCCGGTGAGTCTTGGATCTCGAGAGGAAGGGATAAGAACTCTCCTTTTTTACGCTGGTGACAATGTCCGGGCGGTGGCGGGAGATGTAGACGAAACGAGATGTAATGGCAGCCATCTTGACCTCAGCCTGGTCACGGTCGAGATGAAAGGCCCCGTTGACCTCAGACAACCACCGAAGCTTGATGGCCACAGATGGGTTGTCCCGAAACAGAAGCTTAATGTAGGCATCCCTGGGCGCGAACGCTGGGGGCGGAGGGGCGAGCAAGCAACGGGGCCGCACGGGAGGAAGGGGCCTGTTGGGCGTGGTGAAGCGTAGCGAGGGGCGGCACGGGGGAAGGCGGGGCCGCTTCGGCACCCGGGACCAAGCGCAGAATGGCGGCCATGGTGAGGTGACGACGGCCAGTCCTCCAGAGACAAAACACCATCATCGTCGTCAGAGCCAGGTCAGCATCAAGAAGGTCCACAAGAGAGACAGGGCCCGAGGGCTCCATGGTGCGCACTCACAGGAAACAGGAGTCGAGCCAGGTGTCAGGAACCAAGCTGAGAGAACCAGGAGCAGGCCGAAGCACGTCTGCACCAGCGGAAGCCGGTAGCAGAGTCCCCAGGGTGGTGGGGGATCCACAGACAGTAGCTGATGATTTGATGGAGAAGTGGGCTCGTGCAGCCAGCATGTCTTGTTTGCCAGGGGAAATTACTCGAGATTTCCAGCAACATGAGTTGGGAGGAGGTGCTTTTATACGTACTTATATTGACAGAAGTGACCGTTTGGTGTGCTGCTATCACGAGAGATGAAACTGTTGGCTGCGGTCAAGAAGGGAAAATCCACAGCTCCTGGTGCTGATAGCATTACGTATGAAATTCTGAATTGTTTGGCGAGTATGGAGAAGGGACCATTGTTAGATTTATTTAATATGAGTTTCAGCTTAGGGAGACTACCAAGAAAATAGAAGGAAGCTGTTGTAGTTCCGGTTCCTAAGAGCAGCGGAGGCCACAGGCCTGTGTCCCTAACATCATGCATGTGTAAGATGATGGAGAGAATAATTTTGAATAGGTTATTATATCTGCTTGGTGATAATATTCAGTAATTTGTATGGTTTTGTTAAAGGTAAAAGACATCTGATTGTGTCATTGCTTGTCTCTCGAATCCAGATGATTACTGCAGAGTTTTTGTGGATCTACAAGGTGCCTTTGATAAGGCAAATGGTCACATGACTATTATTGAGTTTGCTAATCTTGTGTTTCTGGTAGGATGCTGGGTTGGATATTCACTATCTTAGTGATAGGAGTGCAAGGGTTTGGTATGAAGGGAAATGTTCTGTTGTTCGCCATTTTGAGCTAGGAACTCCCCAAGGAGGGGTTCTCAGTCCCACACTTATTTAATGTTGTACTTTGTGTGTTGTGTGGATGATGTTTCAGTGCAATATTCTTTGCTAATGTTGGCGGTTTTTTATTTTTTATTTTTTTATGTAGGTGTCTATTTTGTTTGTCAAGGTGTTTTGTGATTTGTGGGAGATGTTTCATGAGATGTAATTTGTAATTGGGATGTGGAGTACTGGGTGTGATTAGAAATCTGTTTCATCCATTTGTCTTGTGTTGTTACATTGACAATAAAGTTATCAATTCTCTCTCCTCTCTCTCTCCTCATTCTCTCGTCTCTCTCTCTCTCTCTCTCTCTCTCTCTCTCTCTCCTCTCTCTCTCTCTCTCTCTCCTCTCTCTCTCTCTCTCTCTCTCTCTCTCTCTCTCTCTCAATCAAATTCAATTCAATCAAGTAGTTTATAGCCATATAAATATATACAAAGCTTGATCATATACATGGTATATAAACATGGCTGGGCCCGTTAAATGTAAACATTTTTGACAGGCCTATATATAGCTATAAAATGCTATAGTATGTCATTAATTATACTCCAGATTTTTTTGCTATTACCGAAAGCTGATTTCAATTGCAATTTATAATAATCTTTCCTCGCAGAATCTAATTTTCTGTTAACCATATTTCGATAGTTTCTATACTCCTCTCCGTATGTCAGTGGCCTCTTGGTAAATTTCTTATAAAGTTTATGTCTTTGTTTAATTAAAACTTGTAATGCCTTTGTTATCCATGGTTTCATTAGTTTTTTGATGAGATAGATTTAAAGTCTTACATAGCACATGCTTATTCGTTGCTCGTGTCACACAATCTGTAAATTGTTTAAAGTTCTTACTTACATCATTACTAAACTCACAATCACTTAGAAATGCCTCTAAGGAGATGCATAAATCTCTAGTGTTAACATTATTGAAGTTCCTATAGGTGATTTTTCTTTGCGTATAATTTTCTATTTTCTTTGAGCAAATGATGAATGGCGCAAAGTGATCTGTTACATCAGTGACTAATATTCCGGATTTTGTAAACATATTTAAATCATTTGACCAGATATGATCAATAAGTGAGGCACCCTGAGATGTTATTCTAGTGGGCTTATTAATACATGAATAAAAACCATGCCCATGAAGTAAACCTGTATAATCCTGAATAACTTTATTAGTATCAAAGTTCAATAGATTAATATTTATGTCATCTAAGAGTTAACAAAATTTTGTTGACAATTTGATTCTCCCAAGAACCTCCTCCACTAAACTATTAAACACACCCATATCAGAATTAGGCCTACGGTAAACTACACCCACTATATATGGTGCCGCAGATTCACACTAAAACAAATATAGACTCAAAAAATCATTATTGACACTAATTTCATTAATAATCTTACACTTTATAGTATCCTTGATATATATGGCAACTCCTCCTCCTTGACGATTTCTATTCTTCGTAAACATACCGAAACCCCTTATTCTGTATAAATGCTTAATTTCACTACAAAGTCTCGTTTCACAAAAACAAAGAACTCAATTTCAGAAATAATGGGAATCAAATGACAGTCAATAAATTCATCTAGATTGCGGGGTATGCTCCGGATATTATACATTAGAAATGTTATATCTTTATAGCTGTTACCAATAAAGGACAAACTCTTCTTGGTGATAATAAACAGTTTCTGATATAGAATACAGAGATTCCAATCCGCCGTCATCATGAGCATGAAAGAAACTTCACGAGGTCACCTCGAGGCCTGACCGAGGTCTGGTCACGAGAAACTTCAGAGGCACCATTAGGACAATAACTTAATTGATTATAGTAATTAAATCTTCTAAATACGATCTTCGTATTAAATCTTCTAAATCTAATCTAAATACGATCTTCATTGAAATTTATATCAATAACTCATAAACTGAGTGTCTTCTATCTCAGAAAAGGGAAATATATACATTGAAAAAGTAAATATTACACAAAATTAAACACATTAGTCTTACATTTTCTTATATCTTACTTCTTGCTAGCAGCAGTCCTCCTAGGTCTTGCTTCCTGCTCTGGTCCAGCTGCCCCCACAGCACCAGCACCACCACCTACAACAACTGGTAGGCTGTGAGCTGCAGCAGTAGAAGTACTACTAGCAGGGGTGGGGGCAGCAGCGGCAGGAAGGGAGGCTGTAGCGGCACGGGCAGAGGGATCCTCAGCACGTACAGGTCTAACTGTATTCTCCCTCCTACTGTATTCAAATGCTAAGTCAAGTATTAAAATTGGCAGTAAAGTTTCAAGTGTTTTCCCTTGTAATGTTGGAGTAAGGCAAGGGGAAAATCTGTCGCCATTGTTATTTGCAATTTATTTGAATGATTTTAATTCCTACATTTCAACACATTACACTGGTTTATCCTTATTGCATGATAAAGCTATAGATGTATTAAATGATGAAGAGATTGTGTTTTATTTACGCTTATTTTGTTTGTTATACGCCGATGACACAATAGTACTTGCAGAAAATAGTAACTCATTACAGTGTGCTTTGGGTGCAGTTTATGATTACTGCAATATGTGGTCGCTGCAATTAAATGTAAATAAAACTAAGGTAATTGTATTTTCTAAAGGTAAAGTTAGGAAATATGTACATTTTAAGTTTGGTGAAAATTATATTGATGTTGTTGACGACTACGTGTATCTAGGAGTAAAGTTCAACTTCAATGGACTGTTTCATAAAGCCAAAGCTAAGCAAGTCATAAATGCAAAGAGGGCTACATATTGGTTATTAGGGAAAATTAATAAACTTAATCTACCTTTGGATATATGCCTTGATGTGTATGACAAACTTGTAATGCCTGTAATGCTGTATGGTTGTGAAGTATGGGGCTATGGTAATATTCAACAGCTAAACACCGCACGTAATAAGTTTTACAAAAGACTACTTAAGCTTAGTAAGTCCACATCAACCTGTATGATTATTGGTGAACTGGGATGTAAGAGCTTAGAGGAGGTTATAGGTAACAGAATGGTTAACTTTTGGCATGGTATTGCCAATGGTCGAGGTAAAATTTCAAATGCATTATATTTTTTCATAAAAAGATTACATGAAATGCAACAATATAAATCACCCTGGCTAACTAGGGTAATAGATGTCCTAAATAGCCACGGAATGTCAAACATATTTAGTCAGGCTGCATCTATTAAAGAGCTGTGGCTTAAAGAAGCGTTTAAGTTGCGGTCGAGTGATATGTATAAACAAAAATGGTGTGAAGAAGTGGAGAACAATTTGGCGTGTGTTAACTACAGACTAATGACTACGTGTACAGAACTCAAGAACTACTTATTGAAATTGCCTAAACAGTATGCTATTAATATATGTAAATTTAAATGTGGAAACAGCAAATTACCAATTGTAGCTGGAAGGTACAATAATGTTAGTATAGATGAAAGGTTATGTGTTATATGTACTGCAAATGAGATTGGTGATGAATTTCATTATTTATTTAGGTGTAAGCACTTTGAGGAGAAGAGGAGATTATACCTCAAGAAATATTATCATGATAACCCAAATGTTCTGAAAATGCAACAGTTGTTTGACGCTACAAATATGCGTACTATGTACAATTTAGCCAAGTTTGTTTGTTGTATTTTGAAGTGTTTTGAAAATATAACGTAGTAGGAGTAGATATATGATATATGTTTGAGTTTAGGTTTAAGTGGTGTCTATTTTTGTTTAGTGATTACTCTGTATACCCCGTCTCGGGGTCGCTGGAGTATAATAAACCTTTCAAACCTCTCCCTGATAATTAACTTGGTGTGACTGAAGTATGCTATTTTCCCTGCTGCTCGGGCTCTTCGAAGCTCCGGCAGCTGAGCCCTACGCTCTTGAGCGGACGCTTCACATAAATCCTCATTTAAGTAGGTGTTAGTATTCTTGAGTTTTGCTGAGTTTCGGAGCGCCTGTTGACGGTTGGTAAATCGGCAGAAACGGGCAACAATGGTTCGTGGTCTCGGTAGTTCGCCATCACGTCGAAGCAGTGTCATCCCCAACCGATGAGCTCGCTCCAATTGAACCTCGCCTCTCTCTCTCTCTCTCTCTCTCTCTCTCTCTCTCTCTCTCTCTCCCCACAATTTTCCTGAGTATTTTTCTCTTAACATAATTTCCTTTACCCCCCAATTCTCCTCCTTATCCCCCATCACTCCTCCCCTTCTCCAGAGCTTCCTCCACCCGCCACACTCACATCACCACCGGCTTGTTGGATATAAAAGGCTCTCTCGCCCGAAACTCGTCAGTCGTGCTTTCATCGCCTCATTGAGAACACCATGAAGGTACCTTAAGTTTGGTCACGGTACAAATATCTTTATTAGCGGAGGTTAAGGGTCGAGCTGGGGTCTTTAGAGTTTTTGTACTTGGGTCATAGGTATTGTAATGGATTAGAGGAACTTTGAGTGTAGGGAGAGGTATGAGGGAGGTTATGTAACAATGTGAGGATTTGTGTGAATGATGTGCATGAAGTTGGGTGCTGATGTCCTTAGGAGGTTTTCCATTTAGTTTAGGTGTAAGTGATGTAAAGTTCAGATGAATTGCTTGCTGTGCAATAGTGCGTGAAGGAGAGCTTTGAATGCCTTGCATTACCTATGTTCAGGTAAGTTGAGGTGCTTCAGACTTTACTTCATTGGCAGACTTTTTAACGTTTAGATAACAATCTTTGTGGGATGGATACAAAGAGGTCTTGTATTAGTTTAACCATATTTAAGAGCGAAAACAAATGTGTGCTTAAGGTGGATTGGCAGTAAGTGACCTTGTGTCCACAGATCTTCGTGACGCTTTCCCTGGTGGCTGTGACCCTGGCTGCCCATTCAGGCCCCGCTTACTCCCATGTTCCTGCATACAGACCTTACAACGTAAGATTATTTTGGTTAATTTGTTTGTGAATACGTGCGTGCAGGAAAGCACTTCATCCACTGTCTTTTGTCTGGCTTAACCTCAACTGCAACACTGCTTCAAGCCCAACCCATCCAATCCTGCTCTCTAACTCCCCGCTGTCTCTTACAGGAGGTACCCCGCTACACCTACGACCATGTCGTCGCTGACTATTTAGGCAACCACTTTGGCGCCCAGGGGAGTCGTGATAGCTACAACCCCAAGGGATCCTACTACGCGCAGCTTCCCTACACGGGAGAGGCCCAGTACCCAGCCTACGGACATGGCCAAGCCTACGGACATGCCCAAGCCTACGGACATGCCCAAGCGTACAGGCCAGCACAAGCATACAGGCATGACACGGCCTACACTCCCGTCCCGACTTATGGAACATACTAGGTGTTTCTGTATCTCTTTGGTAATCTGACTCTCTTGTCCTGCTGAACGTCCTACCGAACCCATTCCTCGAATACTCTTAACGTATGTACAGTTATTAAGCATACAATGCCATTAAATTTTGGTGAATAAAATATTATTTTAAATAAACTTATCATTATTTAACAAATTCATAACTTATTTATTTAAAAGTTCAGAAAAGACCAGATTTTGTTTGTTGAAAGGTAGCAAGATAGGTTATGTTTATAGCAAGTGTTTGTAGCATACATGTGTTATGTCATTGTTCTTTCTTTGTATTAGTACTACATTCAGTCACTGCTTCTCGTATATATGAGCAATCTCTGATCATCTAAACATTCTTCTTCTTTTTTACAGTAGAGCCTATAGATACTGGTGGCTATAATTATTTATCTTTTGAGGGCCCAGGTTATTGGCCCTCCACATTCTGGAGGGTCATGATGGTTGGCCCTCGCCAGTGGTGGCGCAGGCTGGATTTTGTCTTAAATTAATGTAGACTAATTATTATTGTCAGAATCTCAAAAGACTGTACATTTGACTTGTACAGTCACTCATGATGTATATTCTTCTTTATAGGAGAGCATTGAAGACAACCCGCAACATCTGTGTAAGTGATCGTCTAATACTAATATGATTTGAAATTTCCTTTTAATCTTTTTATTCAGATTGATTGCCGGTTTACTGACCTTTTTCACTGTCGTTGACTTCAGTTAAGTATAGTGAATGGTTGTGCCCCGTTGCGTCACGGCTTTCCTTTGTTATCGCAATCATGAGAGTCTGATTGGAAAATATCACTCAGTTTACGGCGTATTCATAAAGGATTTTATAAAGTAGGATGTGGCGTCCTGATCATTCGTTCCTGTGTCGTGAGTATGAACACAAACTTTAGTATTCGACAGGCTATTATGAAAAACCCTTTCACGCTATCACTTTTTACCTCTTGTTTTCTTACGGTAAGTCTCAATCGTTAGTACTCTACTTTAAGCTAAAATTGTTAGTGCTCCCCAATTACTTGGGTCGTAAGTGAGACATATATTAGGAATAAGAAGTTTTCATGTTTACTGAGTCACATTGATGGCAGATAATATTTTTCTCAAGGAGGCACCTTTGTTTGGACTCAACCTTCTTCAGTCACTTCATTTAGGGTGAACAAGGATGATTAAGAGAATATTTTTAAATGCAGTGGTACTGTTTGCATCGGTGAATTAGATGAAAATATGAGCATTTATGCCGCTGCAGGTAAGGAAGTGCAAATTTATGATATTTATATTGTGTAGTTCCATTAAGTTTGGTATCTTCGACTAGTTAGTTTCATTGCTTTTGGTCATGACTTGTCTGTAGCTTTACAATGGTTCTGCCGTTGTGTATGTCCCATTTTGTGTGACCTGCATGATAAAATTATCACTACCGATGAACTAGGGCTAAGAAGTTACGTTTGCAAGAGCGTGAATCCTTGTAGATGA
>JACEEZ010005539.1:0-34735 GCA_016584305.1 Chionoecetes opilio | reverse complement strand
AAAAATTGCGGGGGCCGGTATCAGGGTCTAGTCCTTCTTATTTTTGTAGACGAATTATTATTCATCGTCAGAATAATCACAAAAGACTGTATATTTGACTGTCACTCATGATGTATTTTCTTCTTTATAGGTGAGCATTGAAGACAACCCGCAACATCTGTGTAAGTGATCGTCTAATACTATCAATATGATTTGAAATTTCCTTTTAATCTTATAATGTTGTTATTATTCCGATTGATTGCCGGTTTACTGACCTTTTTCTCTGTCGTTGACTTCAGTTAAGTATAGTGAATGGTTGTGCCCCGTTGCGCCACGGCTTTCCTTTGTTATCGCACTCACGAGCGTCTGATTAGAAAATATCCGACTCACAGTTTCCGGCGTATTCATCAAGGATTTTATAAAGTAGTTTATACATCCCGATCGTTCCTGTGTCGTGAGTATGAACAAACTTTAGTATTCGGCAGGCTATTATGAAGAACACCTTCACGCTATCACTTTTTACTTCATGTTTTCTTACGTTAAAAGTCTCAATCGTTAGTACTCTACTTTAAGCTAAAATTGCTAGTACTCAGCTATTAGCTAGGCCTTAAGTGAGACATATATTAGGAATAAGGAAGTGTTTCATGTTTACTGAGTCACATTGATGGCAGATAATATTTTTCTCAACGAGGCACCTTTGTTTGGACTCAACCTTCTTCAGTCACTTCATTTAGGGTGAACAAGGATGATTAAGAGAATATTTTTAAATACAGTGGTACTGTTTGCATCGGTGAATTAGATGAAAATATGAGCATTTATGCCGCTGCAGGTAAGGAAGTGCAAATTTATGATATTTATATTGTGTAGTTCCATTAAGTTTGGTATCTTCGACTAGTCAGTTTCATTGCTTTTGGCAATTGTCTTGTCTCGCTTTACAATGGTTCTGCCGTTGTGTATGTCCCATTTTGTGTGACCTGCATGAAAATTTTATCACTACCTATGAACTAGGGCTAAGAAGTTACGTTTGCAAGAGGGTGAATCCTTGTAGATGATATGAAGTTGAAAATGAGGATGATTGCTATCTACATTTTAGGAAAGAGTTAGTTGGAGAAAGAAGGGACAAGTTTGCTGAAAATGATGTTGGGGTACAGCTTCATTTGGGCATTTAGGGTTTCAGATCTGGCTGATATTTTGTCGCTTTTTCGTTTCCTCGTGCTAGCTATGATTTAGTTCAGTTATATTCCACCCACCAGAAAGGACTAAGGATGTACCACAGTCCACACATAATGTTAGGTCACTGACATACCATCTACACTATCACTCACCGATGCATCTAAGGAGAAGGAAAGTAGTGTTAATTGACATCGTATACAGGTTAGCGATACACATGAGCAATACAGTATTGTATGAGAACAAACATATATATACAATATAGTATATACATATGACATGACATATGGAGCAAAACAGTGTTTACAAATGGCAATTGAACAATACTAAGTTGTATTATCTAGTTACCCATGATTAACTGGTAAAATTTAATATAAAACTAAGTTTTATCGAATGTATGTATTTGATGTAAGTAAAGTTTCACTAGGGGGTGGGTTACATTGGTAACAAGTAGTGTATGATAATCAAATATGTATGTCAATTGTTTGACTGCATTAGATGGGGGAATAATAGACGATGATTTTGATATGTTAAACTGACCAGTATGTTGTATATTAGTGAAGTTATTGCCATTTATGTTGAAAGTTGTCGCGAAACCGAAGTAATTTTACCGCCTTTGTTTAGGTTTTTAGCGTTCCATGACTAAACTTGTACCAATTACTGCATTAATTGTTCTTATTACAATAGGCCCATGTGTTATTCTTGTCACGTGGGCACCAAAATTAGATTTCTAACTACATTATTTGTGATTTTATGGACATTTTGGTAATTTTGAAAAAGTCAAATATTTCGCGATCGACGATGGCCGCCATACGAACCCCATGGGACATTAGTTGACAGTGTTAACATTGATTTTTGTTTTCTAGACATATTTGTGCATCTAAAAAAGTAGGTCTCATTAAATTGTCCAGGGGGTGCACGTGGGAGTCCACTGGACTACTAGACTATATTGATCATTACTCAGTCATGGCTTCTGCGTATCTTTCTGCTGTAGAGGAAAATATGATCTATGAATTTTGCGGGCGAAAATACTTCTGTCACATGAGTGATACTGAGAAACAAATGGCTGGAATCTTTAGCAGCCAAGTCAGTATTACAGTTTGGCCTGCTCCATGTATGGCCAGCAAAAGAAATTGTGAGAAGAGCTTCTTGCTCTCCCTACTAACTATGTAGTGTTTGGGAAAAGGCGTCGATCCCATGACAAGTATCAAATTTGATGGCGATGCAGCATCCTTGAGATGTACACCCAGGCAACTTATAGATGAGTGCTCAACAGATGGAAGCCACCATCCTGAGGGATTTCATGCATCCCAAGTGTTTCAAAGAGAGGACGACGAGATGGATTGTCTCGATACTTATTCTCTCAAGGGTAAAGTCGTTGAAAAAATTCAGGCCTTGACTGGCATTGCGGTTTTCGAGTAGCCAAGGGTACCAGAAACTGTACCCCTGTGAAACAAATAATTCCTGGGCCTTTAAAAAGCCTTCACAATTTTAGCAACATTTTCTTTCACCGGTTTTGCATGAAACTTTGTTCATAGTGGCTTTTGCTGATGGTGATCACGAATCTGGTCTTCGTTTTCCGATATTAGGTTCTAAAATAAATTTTTGAGCCTTTGTAAGCTTATTTACCCCAGTAAATATATTTTGTACGCCCTTTCAAAACGGAACTATGCTTCTGTGAGAAAATTATATAGAACATGTATTATTGATCTTCGGAAAATGTACAATTGGTATTGAGATAATTTTTACGTCTGTATGATAATACAACTCGACCAATTTTTAGGCTGCTAATAATAATGGTCAAAATACTACCTTTATTGCGTTTCCCTATTTGTACTATGTAATTATTAACCCTAGACCAAATATGCCTTGAATACTTTTTGTTAAGCTCAAAGAGATCTACCCTAAGCAACTATCCGTTTCTTTTTTGCTTATACCGATCTTGAGATATAACAGGTTTTTTTCATTTGCGCAACTTTGTGATTTTCACTTTCCAGCAGCTTATTGACGCACCATACATCTATCTTTTATCCGGCAAACATTTCTTTTATGTCTTGATGGAGAACATTTATGCAGGAATCGTATGCTAGTATTAAAAATGTAAATTTATTATCAACAAGAGTTTGACGCATGCATGACTCCGTCACCTTGATTCCTGTAATATTTTTTCGGGAAATATGCGTAAAAACACACTTAATGCGTTCATTTCTCAATGGAATTTTAATCTGTTTACACCACAGGGAAGCCTGTTGAAATCGGGATTTTTTCTACCTATAACGTTTTCTGAAAGAAAATCCGGTTTTTGAGATAATAGGGAAACATTGCTTTTTCCCATTTTCCGCAGCCTCGTACTGATACATTCCACGGCTTAACGGTTTTTTAGGGAACAAAGGCGCTTCAGTCTCTCAGATTCCGTGTCAGAGACTAGACCTAGGCGTGCGAGCTCTCTCTGGTAAGGCTCCTTTCCCCCACCCTGGATATATCATACGATTTCCAGAGCTGGGCACGTTCCTGGATTTTGGGTAGTCCGTACCTGTACTTCCGTACTTCGGGACGCGGGTCGTCCGTACCTGTACTTCCGTACCTTATTTTACTTTGTTCTGTCCGTACCTCCGTACCTCCGTACCTCGCTACCCTATAACTATTAAAACGCGCCTGACAAAAATATAGTCAGTACCTCAAAAATAAAACAAAATACAAGGCTATAATACATCAGAGCTTCATAAATATATATAGCAATATATATTTACCATCAAATAATCATCAAATCAATTAAAATACGGACTTCCCCTCCAGTGTGTCATTCTCTGTCCTGACATATGAGTCAAAGACAAAGAACCTGCAATTTTTTAAAGTTTTAATTGACACGATGCGATTGGCGATAAGAACATTAACTTATTAAGATCATAAGATGTCAACTTAAAAATATTAAATTAGTAAAATACTGCAATAGAACAGTTAGATTTGTCTTACTTCTCAAGGTGCCACAGCATAGCCTTTAGCTGTCTGGTGCCCTCCTGCCTCTTCCTCTGATCCTCCTGCTCAGTCCCACTCTCCTCTATGTCCTGGGTGAACAGCTGGGAGGAGTCCAGCTCCACGTCAGACAAAGAAATATCTGACGTCCCCTGTGGTGTATGGGTTCTGGACGCAGATGGTGCAGGCGTGCTGGTTCTGTAGCTCACACTACTATTGCTACTATCCCCAGACACACTCGTGCTCCTGTCGCTATCACTTCTTTTCACGTATTTGTCCATGTTTAGTTGTAAACACTAAACAGTAAGCAATAGCATGAAACTTTGAACGCGTTGCCGGGTGATGTGACTGTAAACATAAACGTTGTTGATCTTGAGCTTGATGCCGCACGTTTTTGGGGTTTACCAGGCACCACAGATGCACGGATCTCGCCTTAGGAAATGATCAGCTGACAGCTAGTGGCAAATTGCCCGCCAAAACGCGTGAAAGTTATTCTGTGGACTGTTTTTTTCGTCGTCGTTTTTTTTTTTTTTTCAAACATAGAAAATATCAGGTACGGAAGTACGGACCCAAAATTTCGCAGGTCCGTACCTGTTACTTCCGTACCTTTAAAAAACTTTCCGTACCTCCGGATTTCCGGACCTAGTTTGGAAGTCCGTAGGTACGGAGGTACGGACAGAGGTACGGAAGTGCCCAGCTCTGACGATTTCTTGCTCTATAAATATTCATCGTAGGGAACACTTGATTTAACACAAATTATTAACAACGACACGATATACAATTGTTATTAACCTCCTTTTTACGTATGTATATTAATAAATTTCTATTTATGACTGTTTTTCACAATAGATGGCCACATTTTCTCGAGTTTCAGATACATATCATATGATTGCCAAGACACATTTCATAAAGTACATATATTTGCTCTAGAATGTTTCCTTTGTTACAGATTGGTATACGCGTTAGGGTATTTGACTGCCAGCACCAAAGCCATCCATATACACAGGTCTGCCATGGGGCGGAGCCTAGTTGATTCCGTGACGTCAGCACGAGTCGCCCCTCCCACTGTCTTCCCTACTCAGGCTCTTCAGCCCTGTTCCGCTCCCCTATTCTTCCAGCTCTGTGAAGACGCATGGCTGTAACTCCATAATTAACCATAGGATATTCTCGAAAATACCCTCATTGTGATTCACACATAAAGTTACGCTCAAGAGTATTTTTAAATATGTTACCTCTTACGTAACCGTAACCTAACTTGATGTGTTCAAGAGTAAACTCGACATACTGTTCCAGAATACGGGAATATGCATCTGGCTCTTTGTCCTCTTGCTCTCATATATTTACATCCGAAGACAGCACAGTGTGAAGGCATGGCCGCATGGTTAAGGAGCGCCCATCTGTTACATAGGATGCATGTCAGGTGGGAAATGAACTTTGCTTGTCTCGCTACAGCGGCAAAAGCGACACAAGCAAAGGGTCTCGCCCCCAGCTTGTGTGGTAGCTAGAACTCCCTCTCTCTCTCTCTCTCTCTCTCTCAAGAGTACACAATACTGTTCACATTCTCACGGATCTAATGCTATGCATTAAGGTAAGAAGGTAAGATACTTCAGTCATGCAGAGTATGGCGTTGAGTGTGTGGAGCGGTGACGTGACAGAGAGTGAGGTCCCGCCACACCGACCGTCAGTCAGAGACTGAGTGATTTCAAACGCGGAGAAGCTTGCTGAGGGAAGATACCACTCAAAGCGAAAGTGCTTATAATTCATTATCAGATAAAGTCGTCATTATTAAGCCGTTTATATATGACTTTGAATAAAAAGAACTTAACTGCAGTCATCATTTCATTGAGGTACGAAGCTGACCAAGCTTTTTACACACAAACAACGCCTCTAATTTCAAATGTTTCTCATTCATCACCACCACTGCTTTATTCGGTGATGGATGTCGTAGATGAAAGACTTTTTTTTGCGTACTCCAAAAATATGTGTAATACTTTAGCTAACCATTAGATGCTGTAAGATACATTATGATACATGCCGAATGCCAGCTCCTACCTACTGTGGACTCGCGGTGACGTCATGACGCGAGAATGAATATCAGGTTGGACTTTGGCAGACCTATTTATATGGATTTCGCCAGCACTGGAAGGAATCCGTTGCGCTCCACCCATAGCGTAGCTAAGGTAAATACTAATAGCCTTATTGGTCTTTGCTCCTTGGTACTAGCCTTAGTGCGGTCATGTCAAATCATACTATGCAATCACGGCCTAGGATGGCCGCTGTTACAAATCCTGCATTTGAGGACCTTCAGTTGGGTCGCAAACTAACTGATGAAGCCATTGTACCAATATTGCGGATGATTGGTAGAGATACTGGCATCACATTTGTCGAGCTAGCTGTCCTCATGACTGCCCTTTGGCCGGAGGCTTGCATTCCTGACCTCTTGGAAACGCCGAAAGTGCTGCTAATTGTTCCTCTTGGCGTAACCGAGGATGATGATGGACATTGGGTCCTCATAACTTATGCGAATAACAGTGCCAATGTAGTATATGATTCTATGAATAACATGAGCATTTCACCGCAATTGCAGCAAATTCTGCTTAAAGTTTTTGGTGCACAGGTGTACATTACACCCGTGCCTGTTGTTACAGTACAGGCTAATAACAACGACTGCGGTGTCCTTGCCTCGGCCTATGCTGTTGATTGGGCACTTGGTCATGATCCCGCAGATATCGAATATGAATATGCTGCACTAGGACCCCACATGACCACTATTTTGAGGAATGAAACATTAGTTTCATTCCCAAGTAGCCTGTCAATAAGCTTACCAAGGGATAACTTGAATCGAAAAGCTTCCGTCCATGAGCGACATGGTTCGGAGAGCTTACAAGAACAGGTTTTCCACTTACTGGAAACAAAATACGCCATTAACGTGAAACATCACGCTCTGCAGAGCGTTGGCAGGCACGTGAATGGGGACTCGCACTCTGCCATGTGTACAGCAAGCCTATTAGACTAGTAGTCCAGTGGACCCCACGTGCACACATCTAATCTATGAGACCTACTTTTTTAGATGCACAAATATGTCTAGAAACAAAATCAATGTTAACACTTCAACTAAAGTCCCATGGGGTTCGTATGGCGGCCATCGTCGATCATGAAATATTTGACCCCGAAATTACCAAAATGTCCATAAAATCACAAATAATGTAGTTACAAATTTAATGTTGGTGCCCACGTGACAAGAATAACATGGCCTATTGTAATAAGAACAATTAATGCAGTAAGTGGTACAAGTTTAGTCATGGAACGGCAAAAACCTAAAAAAAGGTGGAAAAATGACTTCGGTTTCGCCGACAACTTTCAACATAAATGACAATAACTTCACTAATATACAACATACTGGTCAGTTTAACATATCAAAATCATCGTCTATTACTCCCCCATCTAATGCAGTCAAACAATTGACATACATATATGACTATCATACATTAATTGTTACCAATGTTACCCACCCCCCTAGTGAAACTTTATGTTGTCAAATACAAACATTCGAGAAAAGTCAGAAAACAATGTTTCCTTTTTATTAAACTTTAACAAGTGATGTAGGACAGCTAGGTACGCTGTCAGTAGAAGTGAGTAATTGACATTTGGTATAATTACAAATAACGGAAGAGTCAAATCCTGACCCCAAGTTGAAGGCTGCGTTATGGGCAGCAGCCCTATGGGCCTGATCAGTGTCTACGTTACGGTTCTCCTCTCGCTCCTGTGCCCGGATGTGATTTCTATATTCCGTGGTGAAGGACATTCTGCATTCGGAATGGAACTGTGCTTCAACGGCAAATAAGTCCTTTCCTTTCACCTGTCGGTATAGACGAGTCTTTCCCAGTTCAAGGGCCTGGGACTCGATGCTTTTCCAAGCAGGCTCTTTGTGTTTTCATGATAGGAATTTGATGGTTCTCTCGGTTTTTCCAGATACCTCTATTTCAAACTTCTCGCAGAACATACATTCTGGTGGGAATAGTTGGGAACTCTCAGCAGATGACAGTTTGCGCGGAGAGTGATGCTTCGTGGACATAGATGCTACGGTCGAATCATTCAAGCGATGTAAGTTTGCTGTGAAGCGCTGGTAACATGGTCTGTGGTATCCTATCATCTCCAAGTCAACGTCTTCGAGAGTCTCTGGTATCTGAGCACACACTGCTTCCATACGGCGAGGTGAATTGAGAGGTTCAGCCATTCGATTTTCACGGATTTCATGTAGATATGCTAATTTTTCATCTGGGTTTCCTCTCACATTTCTGAAAGTTATCAAGGGACCATAGTCTCGGATGTCTATTGCGTGTACGATACATGATGGGCATTTAGGGTTTTCAGATGTGGCTAATATTTTGTCGCTTTTTTCGTTTCCTCGTGCTAGCTATGATTGAGTTCAGTTATATTCCACCCCAGAAAGAACTACGGATGTACCACACAGAATGTTAGGTCACTGACATACCATCTACACTATCACTATCACCGATGCATCTAAGGAGAAGGAAAGTAGTGTTAATTGACATCGTATACAGGTTAGCGATACACATGAGCAATAAAGTATTGTATGAGAACAAACATATATATATACAATATAGTATGTATATACATTGTTAAGGCATTATAGGCATTACTAGGGTAGAAACGAATGAAGGAAGTAAGAACAGTGATGAAGGTTTGGTATGACACTGGTGTGGCACTTGGGGGCCACCCCCCGGGTCTCCATGGTTTGTCGACTCAGCATTTTGTCGCGATGGATAACAAAGAGGCCTCTGTCTCTCTCTTCCCTGTGCACAGAGTCACCACACCCTGTAGCTTTTTACGTGATGTCATGTAGCTAATAAGCACACCATATATATATGGTAACATGATAGATATTTGTAGAGAGTAGTAATGTTATATGCTTGGTTACTAATATAAACATTATTTGCTCCATGCTAATAAAGTAGTTAAGTGAGCAGATGTAAAATGTCTTAGGAGAATCGAGTAATTATCAACCTGCTCGACGGAGGCATCGGCGAGGTGTGTCGCTGCCTCCGGGAGGCTCGGGAGAAGGGGAAGAACCAAGCTTCATGGCGGAGTGTTCGACCGGGACTCCTGTCTTACGTATTTCGCCGAAGTGTATAGTTTTAACTGAAATTATACGAACTGCCAAAAGCCCAAAGTGTCTCTCTACATCCTCACGAAACCACTAATATTTCCCACGAAACAGATTGATTGAAACGTGTGTTACTGGACATTTGACTATCATCTAACAAACAGGGTGAGTCTACCTGTGTGAATATTTTTCGCGTAAAGGGAAAAATCCAGAACATAAAGTGGTGATAGCGTGTGGCACGAATACTGATCAGTGCTAAATAATTAATTACAATCTCTGTGAAACTGTGTTGGAAATAGTGAAATGTGAGAGGAGACGAAACTTTTTGAAACAAAAAAAAAAAAAACTTTTTAAAACAAAAAAAGAAACTTTTTGAAACAAAAAAACGAAACTTTTTGAAAAAAAAAAAAAAACTAAACTTTTTGAAAAAAAAAAAAAAAAAAAAAAAAAAAACGAAACTTTTGAACCGCGCAACAGCCGGGGCGAGTGAGCGATCCGTTAAGAACAACGAAAGCCCACCTGAAACTTATGGTGAAACTCGCAACAAATAATCCGATTTCGCCTGTTTCGAGAAGAGAGAAACGATGGTGTAATGGACAAGTTAATGAGTGTTTAATTGAGAACTACTTTCCTGCGACTAGTGCTCCTAGGGGAATTAAAGGTTACTCAGTCATTCATCTAACTTATTCACCGAAGACGGACAAGAAGCGAAAAAGAGGAGCGCTCGACGAGGTGCTGGAGAGGAGACTTCCACTACCGGCCCAGAACTTCGAGTGAGCAGTCTACAATCAACAATTACGTTAAGTAGTTACAAGCATTTAGCTAAAAACACTACATTTACACGTTATTATTTAATCACACAGACATGAGATATTAATTAAGATTTCATCTCGTGATAGGAAATCTTATCAGTGTAAAATAGTCACCCCTTAGCCCATTTTCTTTTCTATGTAGGGAGGCTTCCTTGCGGGAAAAAGAAAACGGTACTTTTTAGCGGGGACGTTAATAAACAATAACTTGTCATCAATGGCAGGAAATTTCCTTAGAATTTATTTCTCAATATAGAATGTTCTTTTTGGAAATAGCAAATGGAGACGTTTTGCGTATATAATTAATTAATTACAAGTACGTTATAGTCTCATAATTAATGCCAAACGCTAAGGAAAAGTTAGCAGAAAACGTAGATAATTTAACCTCAGACTTGAATAATCTTACCTTGAGGAGCGGTAAACAATATTTCATGATGACTGCTACTAGTACTAGTACTGATACTACTACTACTACTACAACTACTACTACTACTGCTGCTAGTACTAATACTACTCTTGCTAACATTACTCCTATAACATCAACCCTAAATCCTCAAATGGCGGGTTTATCACAGGTTGGGCAGGCCAATGCTGGACTTGCATTTCCTACTTCATTTAAGGTTTTACCCACAGAGGCATCCGTGCGACCATTTAGTGGAGAAGAGGAAGGTTTTAGCGCTTATCAATTTCTCACTCTATGTGAGGATGTAATGAGTAACTCAGACGTTTGCAGGCCAGCAGACAAAATTGCTTTCATTCGTTCTCGACTGCAACCTGGTTCGAGAGTTCAACAATTAATGCAAAGCACAGCACTTTCTGCCCGGAAGATAGGGCAAAATTATGACAAATTCAGGGAGAATTTCCTGAGAGTTTTCAGTGGTGGGGCAGCAACCACCGTAGTGAAACAAGTAAGTCATGTAACTGATTCAATAATAACGAATTTGGCGTCGCAAACTGTATGGGATGGGTCTATCGCGGCCAATACGTTAACGGAGGGGTGCATCAAAATTCTAACGGAAGCAAAGTGGTGTACTGCAACAGAAATTAGTATGGATAATATGTCCAAATTTCTGGACTTTTGTTCTATATGCTACATGTCCAGGGAAGGTGCGTCGTGCAGCTATTGCTTTGCCCTTCAGTCCTAAGGACGAGTTAGTGGATTTCATAACGGCCTTAAACGGCAAGCTTATGGAGACAGTACACTCTACGGCTTTCACAGCCACCGTTGCAGGAGTAAATACTCCTGTTCCAACACCGGACAATAACCCCTCCCAACCTTCTTATGCAGGGGCAGCTGCGAAAGAGGTAGTCATTTGTTCCTACTTCAACAAGGTGGGACATATAGAAAAGAGATGCCTCCGCAAGAAAGCAGAACAGCGAAAGGCATCACCAGTGGGTGATAATAAAAAAAAAACGCCACCCACGGCTCTGAAGGGATTCCTTCAACCAGGATTAAATCTTCCTTTTCCTTCCGGGGGAGGGGACAACAGCAAAAGCACAGAATAAGTAGGGCCTCCTACCACTGCGCGATCCACGGTACGGGTACTCACGATACCGACCATTGCTACCAGATATTAGATGCTCGTGAAAACTATGAGTATAAGTGGGCTGCTGGGAGAGGTAAGTTGTCGGGGGAAGACATGCGAGCCTCGTCGCACCATCCAGGTTAACTCGACACAAAAGCGAGGGAGATTTTCCTCGCGCAGGCACGGCGGATTTGTCGATTTACCACAATATAGTGGCTGCCTGCCAACAAACAAACATCATGGCAATACCCACGAAGGTAAGCCATCAAAACCTTTCCCTGGCTGTGGACACTGGAGCTACTGTAAATGTACTCTCTGAAGAGTCGTATGAGGCTCTAAAGAGGAGTGCACGTGGTGGCCGGTGGCCGTTACGCCAGAGTGAATTGAATTTGAAGGGGGTCACAGGTTCATCTTTAAAAATAAAGGGAACAGTAAGCTTACCTATTACATTGAACAAAAGGGTTCCTCCGGTTCGTATGGAGCTCTATGTAGCATCCAACTTTCAGCTCCCTGTAAACGGGCTGTTGGGTTTAGCTACGATGAAGTCTAATCGAATTGGGATAGATCCCAACTTAAATTTAATAACATTTAAAAGGAAGCAGTTAAAGGCGATGGATTCTCCTATGTCTCTGACTCCCCTAAATGTCAAATCACTCAGAGGGAAGAGAGGCGATAAGCGAGGGCCACCGACTGGTGTAGTTCCCTCAATTCATGTCTCTAATGCTCGCGTGAATCTTACAGCGGGTTGGAAAGTTGTGAAGGCCACGATTATCGGTGACCACAACATCCCCGATCGCATGGCGATACGTGTTCCAGTGGCGGTTCCTGATGCACCTATAGACAGTGAAGTATGTCTCGATGGCCCCAGTAAAGTAAAACGATTGGCCGTAGAGGCGACACTTAGCACTGTCAGCGCAGGACATGTCACATCAGCATTGGTTGTTAACACCACAGGTGGACCAGTGCGAGTTAAACATGGAGTTTTCCTTGGGGAAGGGTTGGTGTATGATCGAAAGGTGGTACCTGAACCATTGGAGCTACCTACTGCTTGTGTTGCTACGGTGCAGAAGTCCGCCGTTGACATCGAGCAGGGTCTGGTGCCAACCCTCAGTTCGCTTGTCAACGTCGTGGACTACCCGGAGTTAAAGCACTCGCTCTTGGAACTCTTGGGTCAGTACCGAGATGTCATAACACTCCCCGGTGAAGCTCTTGGTGCTACCGATACAACGGAGCATCACATTAAACTCAGTCCAGGGACAAAACCTGTCTACATACCTGCTTACAGGCTACCTCATAGCCAACGGGCTGTGGTAGAAACACATGTAGAGGAAATGTTAGAGCAAGAAGTTATTCAACACTCCTGCTCCCCCTGGAACAGTCCTTTGTTCCTTGTCCCGAAAAAGGATGGAACTTTTCGCCCAGTTATTGACTTTCGGCGAGTGAATCAGGTCTCAGAAGAAGACAGGTATCCATTACCAGTCCTAAAAGATCTGCTCATGTCGTTAGGACCGGGTAATACAATTTTCAGTAGTTTAGACCTTTTGTCGGGGTACTGGCAGGTACCCATGGCAGAATCCTCCAGAGAGGTTACGGCGTTCAGTACGCCGGGAGGTCACTACGAATGGCTTCGGATGCCGTTTGGCTTGAAATCCGCGCCGCTTACTTTTCAGAGAATGATAAATACAATTTTTGCCGGTATGATAGGGAACTCCGTGTTCGCATACCTGGACGATATTATAATTGCTAGCAAAGACCATGAGTCTCACTTTAAAACTTTGGAGTCAGTTTTGCAGCGACTGTTGTCAGCTGGTCTCAAAGCCAAGTTCACCAAGTGTGAATTTTTGAAAGCTAAGATTAGCTTCTTAGGCCATACTGTCGACCGGGAGGGACTCCACACCATGGACGATAAAGTATTGGCCGTCAAAAACTTTCCTCAACTCCAGAGTGTTGAGAATGTTAGATCCTTTTTGGGACTAGCGGGCTTCTACCGCCCCTTTATCAAAGATTTCGCCAGAAAGGCATCTCCCCTAAACCAGCTGTTAAGAAAAGATGTCTCATTTCACTGGGATGCTCCTCAGGAACAAAGCTTCGAAGAGTTAAAACTTGCACTCGTGAACGCTCCTGTCTTGGCATTCCCAGATTTTACAGCTCCATTTGAGCTATGTACAGACGCTTCGGCTAAGGGACTTGGGGCAGTACTAATGCAAAAAGATGAAAGAGGGAAGAACCGTGTAATCGCGTATGCGAACAGAGCTCTTATCCCGGCGGAAGTAAATTATTCCGTTACACATCAAGAGACCCCCGGAGTAATTTGGGCTCTCAAACATTTTAAAGACGTTATTTTTGGCTATCCAATAACTGTCTATACCGACCATGCAGCCGTTACTGAGTTATTCAAGGGTAAGAATTTATCCGGTAGGCTTGCACGATGGTATCTGACGATCCAAGAGTTTAACCCAACCTTCAAATATTTGCCCGGACGTGCAAATGTGGTAGCGGACGCGTTATCACGAAACGTTCCGGTGGTGGGTGCGGTCACGGGGGAAAATCCCGTGCCAAATTTTTCACTCTATGAATTGGGCGTCGAACAACGTAAACATGAAATGTGGGGGAAGGTCATCTATGCCTTAGAGTCGGGCGATGAGACCTCCTTACCAGCATTATCGGTGAATTACTCACAATTTTTCCTGTCGAATGACAAGGTACTGTGCCGACATTGGCCACAGAAAAGAGACCCAGTGGAACAATTTGTTATACCTGACGTTTTTGTTCCGACGGTACTCAAAATTGTGCACGATGTGCCCATGGCTGGACATCCGGGACGTAATCGTACCCTAGCAGCCGCGAGGCGTGTGTATTTTTGGCCCACGATGCGTGTGGACATTGAAGAATATGTTGCCAGGTGTGTTTCTTGTGCCCAAAACAAAGGGACGACTCCAGGACCCGCTCCTATATTAGAAACCCACCACCTGAGCAACCATGGACGTAGTTGCAATAGATCTTCTACAGTTACCCAAGAGTCATCACGGCTCACAATACCTTCTGGTGTGTGTAGATCACTTTTCAAGGTTTGTAGTCCTTGCACCGGTGAAGAATAAAATGGCTGCGACTGTAGCCCATGCATTAATAACTCATCTTTTCTGCCCTTATTCCACACCAAGAGTATTGCTCAGTGATAATGGCGCAGAGTTCCGTAATGCATTGCTTATGGAGATTTGTACATTGTACAATATTAAGCAGACTTTCACGGTCGCATACCATCCAAGCTCTAATGGGCTGGCGGAGCGCGTTAACAGGAAGATCCTTGACGCGTTGAGACCTGTTGTAAACAGTTTGCACGACGATTGGGAAGATTGGTTACCCTACGTGACGGCTTGCATTAATAGTTCAGTTTGCGAGTCCACGGGCAAATCTCCTCACTACATACTTTATGGTGCAGATAAACGGATGCCATATGACCTATTGGCCAAGCCCACTAAACCTGTGTATAACATAGATAGCTATCTGGATCAGCATTTGCATGTCTTTACTAATATACACAAAAAGGTCAAGGAAAGGCTACAAGCTTCTCGTGCCGAGATGATGGTACAACAACATAAGCGTGCGGTTCCTATAACAATAAGAAAAGGGGATACCGTAATGGTTCAAAGTCCAAGTAGGAATTCCAAGTTGGCGCCGAAATTCTTGGGCCCGCGCCTTGTTCTTTGATATCCTAAAGATATCAAATTCTTGGGCCCGCGCCAGAAGCATGGCAATAAGTTTGAAGTATTGGATCCCCTTCTTCAAACTGTCCAAATAATTCATAGTGATAGGTTGAAGAAGACCAAAGCCCGACGGGACCCGGCCTTTGCTGATTGTGCTTACCTACCTCCAAGCACTTCCACTAACCCAATCACCACTAACGCCATGCACGGCTATAATTTACGACCTCGAGTCTAACTAATTTTCGCTATGTGAATTGCATGTATTGCATGTTTAATCATTATAGGTCTTCGGAAGGATCGACTGACCTTCATGAAGCTAACCTATTAATCAGACTTTTATAACACAGGACTACTATCATCTCTAGGTTTTTAGTGGCTGACGATCTGTCTCTATGCATCTGGCCGACTAGGAGATCTAGTTACCACTTCACTATTTGCCTTCCTTCTTATTTAAGGTGGCATATGTGAATTTAACTTTTCAAGGTAGTCCACCTGAAACATTGAATCCGATTCATGGGTATCAATTGTATTGATGAGCAAACAATGTGACTGTCGTTTGCCCTTACGGAACTTCCTCTCAACGGCTTTCTGGTCACTATTTAAGTGTTGGCTTTTGTTTTGCTTCTAAGAAGTTTATACAAGAAACGTCTCCACTGTTTCCGCTCAAATATCTTTAGAATTTACCATTCTTTAGGATATCTTTTGTTCCTAAAACCTTCTCTGACGAGTCGCAGTTTCCCGCGGCTCTGGAGAACGCCTCTCCTGATTCCCCAAACCCCATTGTTTTCTTTCCCAGTGTCCTATAGCTACTTTGTTGTTGTGTTAAGCGAGCTGTCACGTTAAGCAAGTATCTTTTACGTGGAAAAGTTCAATCTTCACAGGTCTGACAGGTATAGCACATTTTTAACATGGTTAGGTACATTTTCTTAGGCCGCGTGGGCGCGCCAGGTGCGTGGCCGAGCGATGTTAAGGCATTATAGGCATTACTAGGGTAGAAACGAATGAAGGAAGTAAGAACAGTGAGGAAGGTTTGGTATGACACTGGTGTGGCACTTGGGGGCCACCCCCCGGGTCTCCATGGTTTGTCGACTCAGCATTTTGTCGCGATGGATAACAAAGAGGCCTCTGTCTCTCTCTTCCCTGTGCACAGAGTCACCACACCCTGTAGCTTTTTACGTGATGTCATGTAGCTAATAAGCACACCATATATATATGGTAACATGATAGATATTTGTAGAGTAGTAATGTTATATGCTTGGTTACTAATAGAAACATTATTTGCTCCATGCTAATAAAGTAGTTAAGTGAGCAGATGTAAAATGTCTTAGGAGAATCGAGTAATTTAATTCGACATCGGCGAGGTGTGTCGCTGCCTCCGGGAGGCTCGGGAGAAGGGCAAGAACCAAGCTTCATGGCGGAGTGTTCGACCGGGACTCCTGTCTTACGTATTTTCGCCGAAGTGTATAGTTTTAACTGAAATTATACGAACTGCCAAAAGCCCAAAGTGTCTCTCTACATCCTCACGAAACCACTAATATTTCCCACGAAACAGATTGATTGAAACGTGTGTTACTGGACATTTGACTATAATCTAACAAACAAGGTGAGTCTACCTGTGTGAATATTATTCGCGTAAAGGGAAAAATCCAGAACAACATATATGACATGACATATGGAGAAAAACAGTGTTTACAAATGGCAATTGAACAATACTAAGTTGTATTATCTAGTTGCCCATGATTAACTGGTAAAATTTAATATAAAACTAAGTTTTATCGAATGCATGTATTTGATGTAAGTAAAGTTTCACTAGGGGGGTGGGTTACATTGGTAACAATTGTCATTAACATGACAAGTGTATGATAATCATATATGTATGTCAATTGTTTGACTGCATTAGATGGGGGAATAATAAACGATGATTTTGATATGTTAAACTGACCAGTATGTTGTATATTAGTGAAGTTATTGCCATTTATGTTGAAAGTTGTCGGCGAAAGTTGTCGTAATTTTACCGCCTTTTTTTAGGTTTTTGCCGTTCCATGACTAAGCTTGTACCAATTACTGCATTAATTGTTATTATTACAATAGGCCATGTATTCTTTCACGTGGCACCNGTTTTTCTAAAGGGCTAATAAGCACACCAAAAATAGGGGAAACATAAAGATTTTTGTAGGAGTTAAATAATTAATGCTTGGTTACTAATAGAAACATTATTGCTCCATGCTATAAAGTAGTTAAGTGAGCAGATGTAAATGTCTTAGGAAAATCGAGTAATTATCAACCTGCTCGACGGAGGCATCGGCGAGGTGTGTCGCTGCCTCCGGGAGGCCCGGGAGAAGGGCAAGAACCAAGCTTCATGGCGGAGTGTTCGACCGGGACTCCTGTCTTACGTATTTTCGCCGAAGTGTATAGTTTTAACTGAAATTATACGAACTGCCAAAAGCCCAAAGTGTCTCTTTACATCCTCACGAAACCACTAATATTTCCCACGAAACAGATTGATTGAAACGTGTGTTACTGGACATATGACTATCATCTAACAAACAAGGTGAGTCTACCTGTGTGAATATTATTCGCGTAAAGGGAAAAATCCAGAACAGCCCAAATAACAAAAAATTGCCAAGATATTGCACTGTAAGGTAGCCATCTCTACCTTTTTGTTATTGTTGAAGGGCACCGATGTTGGGATCGAAGATATTCGCCGTGGTTTACACCTGTGAATCTATCACAGTCACGAGGGTTGATTAGTCTTCCTCAGGAAGGTACAGGTCAAGGTATGAGGTATGGTGTGATTCGGCCTTGAAAGCGGATGAAGTTTTGGCGCCGTGATGGGTCTTGGTCTTGGTGTGATGTGTGGAAGGCTTCTGTTCCATCAACAGGTACCGTTGCAGCCTTTTTACAAGCACTCTTTCCAGTTACAGTTTACAATTTCCTTATCCATAGAGATACAGGGGTGAGGATTGAGAGATCGAGGTGGTATAAAGGCCTACTCTGTCTCCATTTACAGTGGAGAGCGGCAGCGGGACTGCGGGAGGGGGGGGTCATGTTTACATATGATGGCCATCTTGGCAGAAGAAACCACCACCTTGTTGCCCAACCTCTTGTTTTCTCATAAACTCCAACTTCTTCTTAGTATTATGCATTACTGTTGATATTATTAGTAACACAGTTACAAATTTGTGTTCAGTGGTCTACTGCTCAACACAGATCTCTTGAGACCCCCCTTAGTAATACACCACCGACTATTCTGCATTCTCTGCCCGACCTCTCATTAGTAATATGGCCGCATTAGACGCAGGGTGAATTTTGCATTCCCTTTCTTGGAAAAAAAACTGCGTCTTATGCGCCGGCAAATACGGTACTTACGTCCTTCCTGTTGTACCACGATCACTATTTGAATGATAGGATTGTGTACTTACTAACATACTAATCTAGGTACTATATGCATGACAAGCAGTTCCTCCAGAACTATTTACACACATGATGCTCACATGTATTACCTATGTACAACTAACTAACCATTTATCATTACTTACTAACAAATTCAAACTCACAGAGAAATTACGAATGACTACTTGTCTTACTACAGACCTCAGAAAACATTGATTGATCACAGATAAACTTATCTCTCTTAACCCTTTCACGCACGGTGACGCGATCGCGTCAAAACGGGCCCGTCTGCAATCTGAGCTTTTGACGCGAATTGCGTCAAAAAACAGTTAAAAATTCGCCAAAAATAAAGTATTTATCAGAATTGCGTCAAAATTTTCTGCATCAAAGATCCAACCTAGACCTATAAAATAAACTAATTGTCAACTCTCTCGTGTGAGTGGATGTGAAATGATAAGGGTTTGTGTGTCAGTCTCCACTCAGCAGGCAGCCTGTGCGCACGAATTGTCGTCCCTTTAAAACGTGTCTCGAGCTGGCCATAATGGCCATATGAAAATTATAATGGTAGCGTTGGAATCCTCATAAGAATCTGCTTTTATTGGCATATAAACCATAAAAAGTTGACTCAGGAAGTTTCGAGCTACGAAGTGGTGAACGTAAGTATTTCTTATTTCTCTTTACTCAATATTTTTTTTTGGAGTCGGTAAATTCCGCTATTTATTTGCATTTCTTGCTATTTTTTTCTTTCATAAGGCAGAATAATCTCCTGCAAAACCAATGATATATAATAATGCCAGGAAAAAAGAATACACGTTGGTGAAATTGATAACATAAAAAATTATTCGCCGCACAGTCTGGCCATTTCGCGGGGCCCCTTAGGGAGCATAAGACGGATGTTGCAGTGGACGGAAAAACTTATTAAACTTTTCGTGCGTGAAAGGGTTAACATTGTTCACCATTGACGAATATAATTTTCTTACTCACAGCTGAAATTTTCTTCCTCTCAGTAAGGATTGATAAGTCATTTCCATTGCTACCACAATCAATTGCTACTGGCCCTATCAACATATTTGGAAATTTATAACCCTATCTAGAAATTGTACATGGTTCTCTGTTCATTGTAGCTTTACCATCAACATCTTTGCTGATCTCTGAGAACTCCATGCATGTATTAGATACTTTGTCTCCTTTCATAGCAGATACGGTAAATATCATATCAATCTGTGCCCAGTTGTTGTTTTTTTTCCAATTTAAAAGTTTTAGCTGTTGCATGTATAATTTGCCCTAATGAGGATTAATGTATTGTTCCACGTCATACCAAATATGCCCACCTTATCATTTTTACAGCTCGAATTGCTTTACCAGCTACCTGTGCATTTCCCTTGCTAAGATTTACCTCCAATCGGAAGCTTTCCTATTCCACTCCCATGGAAACTTAAATTTTGGTGTACATTTTACTATATCACTCCCGTGGAGAACACCAAATCTAAATGTTTGAATTCACTTGAGTGACAGTTTCCTGACTTCATGCATAATCCATACCTTAATGGTTAATCAGGCTTCTTTAGCACATGATTCTTACAAGATCAATACAAGAGTGCTCATCGCTCTACCTGTTATACAGTCGGCGCAAAAAAACTTAGGACGCCAAAAAAGTTGGGGCGGGAATAACGTCCTTAGCTGTTTGACAATTTTGGTGAAAGCGATTGAATTTTTTACGTTTTTTGTATATCTGGCAGTGTATTAGGGTTTCTGCTGTAGATTCCTCGCTCCTGCCCGCTCTGTATCTTCCAAGTCATCATAGGAAGAGGTTGTTGTGTTTGGTTCTCCAACCTTCCTACACCCCCTTTGCCCCTCCATCTTCTACCGCCTTCTCCAGGTCTAATAAAGCAGCCTTATGCCGGGCAAATCTCTATCCATTGTAAAGAAGACACATATAGTAACCTTGTATCGAAGTGAGAAAACAATTGGCCAGATAGCGAGGGAGATGTGTTTTTCCAAACATACCGTCTCAGTGTGGTGCAGGCGGGCACAAGATGGTGAGTTAGAGACTGTTTTGGCATGGAAGAAAGGGTCAGGGCAGCCAAGAAAAACTTCAAAAAAGACTGATCAACAGCTCAAAAGGTTTCTTGATGTCAATAATCATTTGAGCAGTTGATCAGTCTTATTTGAAGTTTTTCTTGGCCGCCCTGACCCTTTCTTCCACGCCAAAACAGTCTCTAACTCACCATCTTGCGCCCGCCTGCACCACACTGAGACGGTATGTTTGGAAACACACATCTCCCTCGCTATCTGGCCAATTGTTTTCCCACTTCGATACAAGGCTACTATATGTGTCTTCTTCACAATTGATAGGATTTGCCCGGCATAATGCTTTATTAGACTGGAGAAGGCGGTAGAAGATGGAGGGCAAAAGGGGGTGTAGGAAGGTTGGAGAACCAAACACAACAACCTCTTCCTATGATGACTTGGAAGTTACAGAGCGGGCAGAGCGAGAATCTACAGCAGAAACCCTAATACACTGCCAGATATACAAAAAACATAAAAAAATTCAATCGCTTTCACCAAAATGTCAAAACAGCTAAGGACGTTATTCCCGCCCCAACTTTTTGGCGTCCTAAGTTTTTTTGCGCCGACTGTACATCACCATGTTTTCTGAAGTTCATTAAATGTGTAAACTTCATTTTAATTTCTCTGCCTGTCAGTTTTTACACTCGCTGATGTCAAATATTTTCTACATAGCATTGAATTATTATCATTTATGTATGATTTTTTTTGGCAAACTTGGATTTGCCCACACACAATGCAAACACAGCAGCAGCTCTACAGTCCGACGAGCCTTCGTCGTTACTTGACACTTTCAGTTTTTTTTAACGATTACACTGGACAACAACATGTTTGCTACTGGAGATGTGTAAGCGATTTAGACTAATTTGGGTACGCTGATTTCAAAAATCATAACCGTTTTGCTGTATCACGTCAGGATTTTGAGTTACAGAAATACTCCCATTGCCTAGAAGTCAGGATTTCAATGAAATTTACAAAAATTCATTTATTCATTTATTTCATCATGATTGCTTCAATTCCATATGTCTTTAACATGCCTATTTCGTAAGAGGTGGTAGGCTGCAGACTGCACTCTGAAGGTCGCTGTCTGTAGCTAGATTTGTATAGCGTATTGATTGCGGGGTGATGTGGTTGGTTGCGCGTGGTCTAGTTTGTGGCCTTGTGAGCCGTTGGCTGCGCGCAGAACAAAGTCACGCGCTCTTGAGAAACGACTTTCTTTAACACAAACTAGACCACGCGCAACCAACCACATCACGCCGCAATCAATACGCTATACAAATCTAGCTACAGACAGCGACCTTTAGAGTGCAGTCTGCAGCCTACCACCTCTTACGTAACTACGATATAACGTACTTATATAACTACTAATTTTTGTTTCTTTCTTTCTTTCAGTTAAACACGAGTAGACGTTCCTGTACCAATCATCCAGACAACTTCTGTTATGTCTGTGGTCGGTATACCAAAAAAGATCAACAGCGAAGTGTATCTACGGCAGTGAAAATGAAGGCCGCCTACTTTCACTACTTCGGGTGTAAGGTGGGGGACCAAGGAAAGAAGCTGGGCACCACACATCTGCTGCACAAGCTGCCACTCAGCCTTGACTCAGTGGTTGGTGGGCAAGCGCGCGAGCATTCCATTTGCGGTGCCCATGATATGGCGTGAGCCGCAGAATCATCATGATGATTGTTATTTCTGCTGCACTAGCATCGCCGGCTTCAACAGAAGAATAAAGGCCACATCAAGTACGCTGACTGCGTCTCTGCTCGTAAACCTGTGCCTCATGATGACGAGAACCCCGTTCCAACATGTCCAGCTGATCAGAACATAACTGTAAGCAGTGGCGAAGAGGATGGTGATGAACCTTTTGAACCCGACACTCAAGAACAAGAACCACACCTTCTGAACCAGGGAGAGTTAAATGATCTTGTAAGAGATCTCTCGCTGTCAAAGGCGAAGGCAGAGCTGCTTGGATCAAGGCTGCAGCAGTGGAATCTACTTGAACCTAACACCAAGATATCCTTGTTCAGAGCACGTCCACAGCGACATGGCTCAGTTCTTTGAGATGGAAGACACGATGACATTCTGCAGTGACATCAACGGTCTGTTGAAAGAACTTGGGTGTGATCACGATCCTGCAGACTGGCGCCTCTTCATCGACTCGGGGAAGAACAGCTTGAAGGCTGTTTTGCTCCACAATGGCAACAAGAAACCATCAGTCCCACTGGCTCACGCGTTCGGCATGAAAGAGACCTATGAGACTATGCGGCAGCTGCTTGATTCCATCAAGTACAATGACTTCAACTGGCACATCTGCGGAGACTTGAAAGTGGTGGCGCTGTTGTTAGGGCTGCAGTCAGGCTACACGAAATACATGTGCTTCCTTTGTCTCTGGGATAGCAGAGACGACAAGAATCACTGGACGAAGAATGATTGGAAAGAGCGGACGGAGCATGTACCTGGTCGATACAACGTGAAGCATGTCGCCCTTGTCGACCCAGCCAAGATTTTCCTTCCACCACTCCACATAAAGCTCGGCTTGATGAAGAATTTTGTACGGGCAATGGATCTGAATGGGCGTGGGTTTTTATACCTGAAGGAGAAGTTTGGCAACACCTTGTCGGAGGCTAAGATCAAGGCTGGTGTCTTTGTTGGACCGCAAATCCGAGAGGTAATGAAGGACGAAACTTTTCCGACAACTCTAAACCCCAAAGAGCTGGCAGCGTGGAGGAGCTTCAAAGCTGTGACGGACAACTTCTTGGGGAACGAGCGGCGCGGACAACTATGAAGAAATAGTGCAGCAGCTGCTGGAGTCCTTCAGGAAACTTGGCTCCAGGATGTCCCTGAAGATCCATTTCCTACACCAGCACCTGAACTTCTTCCCTGACAACTTGGGAGCTGTCTCGGACGAGCACGGCGAGCGATTCCACCAAGAGATTTCACTCATGGAGACGCGTTACCAAGGGCGGCACAACCCGAACATGATGGGCGACTTCTGCTGGTTCCTGCATCGTGAAACTGACACAGAGCAGCACAAACGCAAAGCCAAATGCCTAAAGCATTTTTTAAATTTCATTCTAGTAGAGTTTTTTCTGTAATTTCTATAATTTTGAAGCATTCATGATGAAATAAATGAATAAATGAATTTTTGTAAATTTCATTGAAATCCTGACTTCTAGGCAATGGGAGTATTTCTGTAACTCAAAATCCTGACGTGATACAGCAAAACGGTTATGATTTTTGAAATCAGCGTACCCAAATTAGTCTAAATCACTTTACACATCTCTAGTAATAAATTTTTTTTGAAATTTGTTGTCCAGTGTTACTTGACGATTTAAGATTACAATTTCATTAATTGAAATGCTATTTTCTCATTTTTCCCCTGTAATTTTCACAGCTACTTTCGCTGACAGTTGACCTTGCTAGCTACCGTCTACGCTACACGTACACTTGCTATACCTTACACTTGACAATTATTAACGGTGATATTTGCACATTGTGGATTTACCCACGCTAGTACTGACATCACACACCGCATCAGCTGTGTGTACACGACGCGCTCTGGTAGGCTCCTACAAAACTGGATATGCTGACTGGCTGCAGTGACCAACAAGGACGCAGAAGACCCAAAAAGACCTTGAGTACACACAAACCTCGATTTCCCGGACCTCCATTTCCCGGATATCGGATTTGCCGGACAAAATCCGAGGTTCGGGGATATGTCAGAGTCCCGGACTAAATTTTTATTTTTTGTTTTGTTTTTTTGAAATGCCTGGTCCTGTTCGTAAATTGACAAAGTTGTCCGGCGGTCCGAGCGTCTCCTGTCACCCCTGTTCAGGTGTCCGCGCCTCCCGCCAGGTGGCAGCATGCTCAGCGGTCGTATTGTTTGGGCACACGACACTCACGGTTTTCCCCCGCACTGCCTCCGTCAGTCCCCTGACTCCCACTGTCCCCCGGTGCAGGAACATCTCTGAGACTATTGAACACTTTCTGCTGCCTCCCGCCAGGTGGCAGCATGCTCAGCGGTCGTATTGTTTACATTTGGGCACACGACACTCACGGTTCCCCTGCACTGCCTCCGTCAGTCCCCTGACTCCCACTGTCCCTGGTGCAGGAACATCTCTGAGACTATTGAACACTTTCTGCTGCCTCCCGCCAGGTGGCAGCATGCTCAGCGGTCGTATTGTTTACATTTGGGCACACGACACTCACGGTTCACCTGCACAGCCTCCGTTAGTCCCCTGACCCCCACTTCCCCTGGTGCAGGAACGTCTCTTGAGACTATTGAACACTTTCTGCTGCCTCCCGCCAGGTGGCAGCATGCTCAACGATCGTATTGTTTACATTTGGGCACACGACACTCACGGTTCACCTGCACTGCCTCAGTTAGTCCCCTGACCCCCACTGCCCCTGGTGCAGGAACGTCTCTTGAGACTATTGAACACTTTCTGCTGCCTCCCGCCAGGTGGCAGCATGCTCAGCGGACGTAAAAGTCTGCGGCGGGGTAGTTGATATTGGTGGTTGCCGGACAGTAAATACTAGAGTAGGATAAACGTCCGGGGGTGGGTAATGGCATCGGACTTTTTTTTTTTTTTTTTTTTTTTTTTAAACTGTTGACTGTTGCGATTCCCGGACTTTTGCGGTTCCCGGACCAGTGCTCCCCCCTATTAGTCTGGGAAAACGAGGTTTGTGTGTACTTACAGGTAAGAGCTATGCAGTTAGATAGCCCCGTCTCCACATGATTAGCCTAAAAAGTAAAAAATATTGGACGTAAACAAAGATGGAAGAACCCCCGCGATCAATTTCGATGGCTTCAATACCAAAGAAAAAGACATATTAGAGCTGAAAACGAACCGGAAAAGAGTCTCAATGCTAGAAAATGTAGTTCACGAAATGATGGATAGACTAGAGAAGATGGAAAAGAAAGTGTTCGTACTGGAAAAAGATAATACTATTTTGAAAAATTGAGTGAATGAACTAAATGGTAAACAGGATGACGAAAAGGTAGTGAAAATGCATGCAGATATGAATGCAGTACATAAGAAATGGAAAATGACACAAGAGGAAATGAAAGATGAAAGAAAGACATGGAAGATAGAAAAAGGAAAAGACCAAGAGAGCTTACGCCAAATAATTGAAGATCAAGAAAATAAAAAAAAAATCTGAGCAAAGAAGTAGTCTGTGATAAAACAAAGGAAAATTTAGTTAGAGATACGGTGGACAAAAGAACTGTGTCATCATTTTTGGTTTGAAGGAAAAAGTGCTGCCCTAGAAAAACATAAGAAAGAAAGTGGAAAAAGAAATATTTAAAGTAGTAGAAGAAAATACGGTGATAGAAGAAGAAATAGAAGAGATACATAGGTCAGGGAAATATGAGGAAGGAGGGGCCCGCCCCTTAAAAGTTAAGTTCAGGTCACAAAATACAGCACTAGATATATTGTCTAAGGCGTGGAAACTGACAGACAGAAGAATATAAGAAAATATGGATAAGAAAAGATATGAAGGAGGAAGAAAGAGCCAGTTTGAATGTACTGTTTAAAGAAGCCAAAGAAAAAAACGAATTGAGAACGGAAGAGGAAAAAACAGAAATTCTATTGGAGAGTTTTAGACCAAAACTGAAGAAGTGTTATCTAAAAAAGAAAGAGTAGAGAAGATAATTCAAAGGAAAATGAAAAGAATGGCGGGTATCGTACACAAATATAAATGGGCTAGTGTCAACATTAACAGAAGTAAACGATACCTGAGAGCCAAGAAACCAGACATATTGGGTCTAGTAGAAACGAAGCTGAGTGATTCTGAGGATGTGCCAGTTGGGGAGGGCCAATATAATGTATGGAGGAGAAACAGAAATCAGAAAAAGGGAATGGTGTAATGATGTTAACAAGGAAGGATGTGGTAGTAGGGAATGTAGAAAAGGAAAAGGATGGCAGAGGTGTTGAAGTAGAGTTGGTGATGAAAAAAGGAAGAATAAGAGACTTAGTACTCTTATACGTTCCACCTAAGACAAATTCATGGGGAGAGAGGAGTATGGAGACATGATAAGAGACACAAGCAAATGTTTAAAGAATATGATGTGAAAATTGTGAGAACATCATTTTGATGGGCGATTTTAACTGCAAAGAAGTTTTGCTGGAAGAATGGTATACTGAAGGAGGAGAAACTCATGGGGTGGTACATTGTTGGATCTGGTAATGAATAACATTATGACTCAGTGGATTAAGAGATACAAGATTCAGAGGTAGCGAAGAACCATCTAGACTATATGAGGCGCGCCGCGGCAGAAGGGTACTAACCACCACCACGGCCAAAATTAGATTTTTCATCGACAGAGACCTGAATTCCTGCTCTAAAGGATGGTGGAGTTAGCATCCTTCTTCCGACATTTCCATAAGGTCGAAAGTCCTATTGTTTACAAAGTGATTTTTTGCTTCGATTACTTGGAACACATTCAGGCAGGGAGCGCCGTGGCAGAAGGTACTATTTCCACACCGCGCTCAACCAGCCAATGGGAGACGAGACGCACTCCGTGACGTCAGAGCGTTGAGCCAATGAGAGCGTCGGATCGCCACCACTGCCGCCTAAGCCCCGCCTTCCTTTCCTCCCTCCCTTCCCTCTCAACGCAGAGAAAGCAACGAGTGCTTTCTCTGGATTTACGCATTACTTTCGCCATTATCATGGATTATTCCAGCAGTGACAATAGTGCCAGTGAAAATCCTCCTGCATTTGGCATTCCGTGAGTGCTACCTACTGAAGTCAGATTACGAGGCTGAACAGCGAGAACATAACCGAGGTCAGACTGCAGAAGGGACGGCGCCTGGTCCCGTAAGGTGTTTGACCTCTCCGCCCCCCGCCTCCCCAAGCACTACAGCGCCCCTTAGCCCTCAAGAAGGAAAAAGTGCGTGACCTTCAGTACCTCTTTGACCTCATGCCTGTCAACAAACATACCTTCTACAACAACATAATCGACGCACACCACACTCACACATGAAAGTGGAAAGGGAAATGAAAGGGGGGGAAATGAAGTCAAGACTCAGCTGTCTATGCATGGATGGGAGAATAGAAGAAAAAAAATATCAGTACAGGGAGGTCCCAAAGATACGAGCAGTTAGGTTCCACCTGACATACTCGTAAAGCAAAATCTCGTATAACAAAACACATAACTAATGGTAAAATATAGGTTTGGTTCCAGGACCCCATCAATAAAAAAAATTTAAAAAATAAAAAATAAAAGACATGTTTTTCAAGCTAAAATAAATTATAGCAAACACAACAAACACACAGCGTCTATATTACCCACACTGTACTACCTATTCTGTAGAAAAAGCATACTGAAAGAGAAAATAGCACACAAAATAACATAACTGCACATTAATTAAACATAAAACATGCATAACACTCACAAGTGGTAATGTTGTGTGGGGGGACAGGAAGCTGGCACGTAGCCAGCTGAGAGTCCCTGTTTTCTCTCTCCGAGACTCGAGAGAAAACAGCGGTGACTGTGTTTGCAGAGATGACTGGGTTAGAGTTAGTTCTTCCCCCTCCCCTTGATCACTTGGGAAAGAGGAAAGATCCTCGGTGCTGACCCTGCTGGCAGATGTCGGTGCAGGATCATCCATGTCCTGCTCGATGGTGGAGGGACCACTGGTGGAGGGACCACTGGTGGAGGGAGGTGGTGTAGGTGAAGATTTTGGCTTGAAGAAGTGGCTGATCTTCATTTGGGAAACACTAGCCTTCTTTTGCTGGTAGAGCTCTTCATATCTCCTCAGTGTATCCAAGATGTTGGCCTTGAAGTCCAGAGCCCTGTCTAACTGAGGGTCATACTCCACCGCCATTTCTGCAAGGTGTCTGCCAACGTCAATCATTTCACTAAGTTGTTTGGTGGTGAACGCCCCTTTGTGACTGGAGCATCTTCAGCTTCAGGGCTGCCTCGCTTTTGTTGTGCCTCTCCATTTCGAAGAGCTCTTCATCAGACAGCTCCTGAGTGTGGGAGGCGAGGAGGCCAAACCCCATCTTCCTCATCCACCTCCTTGAAGCCAGCATCTTTCGCCAGGGAGACAATCTGTTGTGCACAGTTGGCAAAGCTGAGCTAGAAAAACCCTTGAAGCCATGCACATATTCAGGCCACAGTTCTTCCACACTCCATTTCATATTCGCGGAGGTTACTTCATCCCACGAAAGTTTAATTAATTTGAGAGCTTGCTTGCTGTTAAAAGCCTTCCAAACTCCTTCACCGACATCTTGCCATCTTCCGTCGCCGTCACAAGCTGTCTCATACATCGCCTGGTGTAATAACCCTGAAAAGTGGCTATTACACCCTGATCCATGGGTTGGAAGATTGAGGTGGTGTTTGGAGGGAGAAAAAAAACCCTTTGACATGAGGGCAGGAATTTTCAATTGTTGTGGGATGACCTGGAGCATTGTCAATCAGCAACAAACACTTATTATAAAGGTTGTTCGCCCTTGAATATTTTTTCCACGAAAGGTGAAAAGTAGTCCAGGATGTAATCCTAAAACACCGCCTGCGTCACCCACGCCTTTTTGTTGGAGCGCCAGACAACAGGCAACCTCTTTTAACACACCCCTTTCAGCGCGCGGGGTATCTCTGACTGGTAAAGACAGGGGTTTCACTTTAACATCTCCTGCGTTGCCACCGAGAAGGAGTGTGAGGCGGTCTTTACTGGCTTTGTGTCCGGGAGCTACTCTTTCCTCCCTCGAAATGTAGGTTCGGGATGGCATTTTCTTCCAGAAGAGGCCAGTTTCGTCGAGGTTAAACACTTGTTTAGGAGTGTAAACCCTCCTCAACAATCCTGGCTAGCTTCTCTGGAAAAGCTCTGGCAGCCTCGTGTTAGCACTTGCAGTTTCTCCCTGAATCCTGATGTTGTGAAGGTTAGCACGTTTCCTGAAGCGTGCTAGCCAGCCATCACTAGCATAAAAAGTGTCACTCACTGGTGCAGGTGAACCAGCACTTGCCCTGCGCTAGTGGACACTTCAGCCTCACCGCTCGTACCAGCCGTGGCCCTGACACTCGCATCATGCTCCTCTTTGCACCTTTTCCAGAGTGCAAGTACTTTCTCCTTGTTAAGGCCTTGGAGATAGCTGCACGAGCTTGGTTTCTGGCCTTCTAACCAAGCAGCAGCAGACGCTCCATCTTTTTCCCTGATGGGGTCACGACTGCGAGTAGCTTGCACACTCGTACTGAGTGCTGAGCTACCCGCCAGTTTCAGTACTTTCTCACTTGACTTAATGATAGTGCTCACAGTAGAAGATGATAATTTATAAATGCGGCACAGATCCGACACCTCGCTCACCACGCTGTGCTCTTTAACAATTTCCATCTTTTTTAGCTATGTTATTGGCACTCTAGACCGCTTAGCACTTGTTCCTCAGCACTCGCACTTGAAGACACTGCACGCTTGGGAGGCATAGTTAACACAGGTACACAGGTAAGCACTACCCTGTAAATAAAAAAAAGGCACAGCTGTACAATACGTATGTACACCACGTGATCACCACAGCACCACAGCACCACACCACCGCACCACCACACAAAACACAGTAAATTAAGAGTGTGACAGCACAGTAGGACAGAGCACAAATAAGTCACAATAAGCACATTAACTAAACCGCAAAATCACTAAATAGACTCACAAGGGACAATACACACAAGGGAACAAAGATGTTGTATGTTTCTCTTGGGGGCGCCGCGTGATACCTAGACTCGAGAGGGTACGGTAGGTAAGGGACAAGGGAGGGGTGCGCAGACCTCTTCCACTGCCCACAAACTCGTCTCTGCGCATCTGAATCATTGTACATCGTCCAGGGATATGAATTTTTGTAGGCCACATTGTCGTACCAAGCCACCAGAATTATCATATTTTCAGATTGATTATCGTACAATCTTAGGTAAAATCATATAGTTTGTAAATTACTTTATAATTTTAGTAAATAACTTGTAATTTACTTTAGTAAATAACTTGGTAATTTTACTCACCCCAATTTGAATGTCGTAGCATTGGATTTTCGATCTCGTATATTGAAAATAGACCCTAATTTACACATCTCGTATCATCGGATTCTCGTATATGGAATGCTCGTATAACGGGACCTCCCTGTACCAATAATAATTTGTGATTAGATTTTTTTCTACATCAAATGAAAGCTGAGTTCCTCAGCTTTTATTTGATATACAACACTTCATTCTAACTCAAACAGTTCTTGAGATAGTCATTCCCAAACATTCCCAATCTTTAACTGCGTTTTCTGACGAATATTGATTTTGGCGCATAGTACCCTTCTGCCGCGGCGCGCCTCATATCTACTATTGACGAAAGAACTGGAAGTAATTAGTAAAGTTTACTTTAGTTGTAAATATTAGTTGTAGATTAGTTGTAAATCAGTGCCCACTTGGGAAGAGTGACCATGTACTTATTGAATTTGAAGTAAATGATAGCAAAAAAGAGGGGAGAAGAGAAGAACATAAGAAAGGAAGATACAATTATGGAAAAGCAGACTTTGACGGATTAAGAACATTTTTCGGAGAGACAGACTGAAGTAGTTTCCATGCAGCAACGAGTACCCAGAAAAAATGGGATGAGTTCATCCGAATTTACACAGAAGGAATAAATAGTTATGTTCCAAGGATAGTTATCAAAGAAAAGATAAAGAATGAATGGTTTAACAGAAAATGTGAATTAGCAAGACTAGAAAGAGAAAAAACATGGAATAGTTGGAGGAAAAAAAGAGGTACAACCTTTGGGAGAAGTACAAAACAACTAGAAATGAATATGTAAGAATCCGAAGAGAAGAAGAAAGTAACTATGAGAGAAATATAATAGAAAAATGTAAGAATGAACTGAAACTTTTCTAGATATATAAATGGAAAAATGAAAAACAAAGAAGGAATAGATAAGCTGAAGGTAGAAGGCAGTGTACAAAGATGCATTACAACAAGCTGAGGTAATGAATAAGTGCTTACAGACTGTATTTACAAGAGAAAGTGAATTTAAAACGAAAAATATAATAGCAAAAGAAAATATAATGGAAGACATAAAAGTAGACGTATAGAAGAAAAAAGGCAAATGGAAAGTAAAGATGTGAAAAAAGCCCCGGTCCAGAGGGGGTGTCAAATTGGATAATGAAAGAGTGCAGAAACCAACTAGCGGAAGTTACATAGTGTAATTGAGAGTTCACTCAGGAGAGCAGAGTTCCGCTTGATTAGAAAAGAGCAAATATTGTGCCAATTTCAAAGGAGGAGACAAAGAAGAACCATTAATTACAGGCCAGGTATCATTAACAGTGTAGTGGCAAAATGTGTGAAAAAATTTGTGAAGACAGATGGTTGAAATATTTGGAAAGACAAACACACTGCAGGTGGCCAGTTTGGATTTAGAGGACGAATGTCATGTACAACCCGAATTTATTAAGCTTTTACTCGAGTGTCGATGTGACACAGAAAGAGGGGGGTGGGTCGATTGCATATACTTGGACCTAAAGAAGGCATTTGACAAGGTACCTCATAAGAGACTGCTCTGGAAGCTAGAACATGTAGGAGGATTGAAGGGGTGGTTTGCTGAAGGGGATGGAAGAACTTTTTGAGCAAAAGATGAGAACAGTAAAAAAAGATCAAAGTTAGAAGGGTGCAGTGTGATAAGTGGAGTTCCTCAAGGATCAGTATTGGCCCCAGTGATGTTCTTGGTCTATGTAAATGATATGAAAAGAGGGAGTGAACAGTTTAAAATGAGTTTTATTCGCTGATGATGCTAATTACTAAAAAAGTAGAAAGTAAGAGGACTGTGAGGATTTAAAAAAGGGATCTAGATAAGATTTTCAGATGGAGTCAACTATGGGAATGGAGTTTATTGCTAAAAGTGTAGTGATGGAAATGGGCAGTAGCAAAAAGAGACAGAGGGGAAAAGTATTCGAGGGGAAAATGAATGGATAATCAAAAAAAAGGTCAAAAAAGATCTGGAGTGTGGATTACGAAAATTTGTCACCTGAGAAGCATAAAAACAAGATCACAGGAAATACATATCAGTTGCTGAGGAATATAAGATGGCATTCAAATATCTGAGAAGAGATGATTAAGAAATTGATAACATCTTTGATTCGACCAAGGTTGGAATATGCGGCAGTGATTTGGTCACCACATAAAAAAAAAGGATATAAGGAAGATTGAGAAAATAAAAAGAGCAGCCACAAAAATGGTTTCCAAGCCTGAGAGATTTAACATATGACGAAAGACTTTCAAGACTAAACTCCAACTCTTGAGAAAAGAAGAGAAGGGGAGATTTTATAGCAGTGGGTTTGAGCATCAATGGGTCTGGAAAAAATTGATAGAGAAGATCTGTTTGTGTGGGAGATAAATGCAAGAGGTCATGAAAAGAATTGAAAAGGACAACATGCAAGAGGGACCAAAAAAAATACAGCTTCCCGTATAGAAGCATAGAACCTGGAACAACCTTTATGCAAAAGTGATTATGCAAGAAGTATTCAGGACTTCAAGGGAGCTGGATAATAGTAGATTTGGAGACGGGACAGTACAGCATAGCCTTTTCCTGTATGTTACAACTAGGTAAATAAACCCATAAATACATAAAAGTCAAAACCTCGATATAATGGGCCTCGATGTAACGGACTTCGGATGTTTAACGGACTACATTTGGGTTACTTTTTTTTTTTTTTTTTTTTTTTGTGCATATCAGACCGTTATCGCCGCTCGAATTGTCAACTCAACTAATTGTATTATTTTCTCATTTTACTTTGGAATGCTTGGGTTTTAAGGAGTTTTGATGTATCACATATTAAGATATATAGGAGGACCGGTGTTTTCTATAGTCTATTCACTTAAGCTGGTTCCTGGGAGGGGCCCCGATGCCTAGGCGAGTATTGTTTTTAACTTTCCCTTTGCCATTTTACCACCTACTATTTTCCTTTTTGGTACTGCTACATACCAAGGGAAGCGGAAAGTATAAAGGATTTTTAAACCGTTCTTTAAAAATTGAATGGACCAAACATATGGATTAGAGCGATTGAACAAAATAAGCAAGAAATAAAGTTTATACACTCTTTTACTTTCCTTTAATTATCTTTAATATTATGAAGTCTTCTGTAATTTTTTTATGCTCATGATATGCAGCATGTATTAAAGAAAACGATGGTAGGGTCACTTTCATACTATTATCTGGGGCTTGGTTAAAATCGGGTAGGATAAAAAACTTTTTATGCACTGAAACCTAAAAGTCCCCTACTCTTGTGATAGTCCCTTCATGACTTTATTTTTTTAAACCCCATTGGTTATGAATGGCGTGTTGGGTGTTTTAACAAACACTGCCCGATTTACTGATGCAAACAAATAGGCCTATTTTGTGTAAGAGATGAGTAAGCCAAAAATAGGAAATTTTTTCCCGAGGCAACGCAAGGTTTTGGGTTGCGGCGAGGCAAGTACCACCACCCTCGCCACCCAGCCCGATCTATCGCCAATCAGCGACGTCTTACAAACTCGCTAGGCAGCGAGCAGCTCCAGCCCAAAGGAATCCAGGCTTAAGTGAATAGACTATGTGATTTAAATGGTAGGTTGTGGATTGTTTAAAATATGACTATTTGTGTTATGGCTTGCCGCTGTAAAGTCTCCTGGGCACCTCAAACCCTAAATCACCCTTATCTAAGGGAACACGCAGTGCTACACTACCTAAATAGTGACAGTGTATAGAACTGCACTTCAAAACCATATATATATATAATAAAGAGTTTATTCATGATATAACAAAACCTTTGGAAGCCACGGCTGAATGTGGCCGTAGTTTGTTTTACCTTTCACTAGAGCTTTAGCTTGACTAGCCGAACGGGGAGAGAACATCCAAAATTTTAGAATAAACCTCACTTTCCGGGAGAAATTTTTTCTTCTTTTTATCTATTTTGGGGTGATTATAATGTCTCATGATGGGTGCTGCGCTGCCCCAGCGCCTCACGCCTTGATACCTTTAAATTTTT
>JACEEZ010005537.1:20000-46416 GCA_016584305.1 Chionoecetes opilio | reverse complement strand
GGCCCCTTTTCCCGGGATTTTTTGGGGGGTTTGGGTTCTTTCCCTAAGGTATTTTTTATTTCCCAAAGTTCCCCCCGGGGGGCCCAAAAAATTATTTCCATCCCCCGAGGAAAAACCCGGGGGAACAACCAACACACAAACACACACACACCACAACACAAAAAAACACACCCCAAACCACACCCACACAAAACACACAACACACAAAACGGGTATCCTTTGTAAGGTACAGCTGGGTTCCCCCAAAATTTTGGGTTCCCCCCCGGGGGGGCGAAAAAATAGGCCAAAACCCCCCCTGTCCACCCAGCATGAATGGGTACCGGGTGTTGGGGTTTTTTGTGACCTCCTCCCGGGGTAGTGGCTTCCCCCAAACTAAGCACTACGGGTAAGGATAAAATGTTGATATGGAAGGGCCATCCAGTGTGCCAGGGCCCCGTAAAATACAATAGAGAAAACAAATAGAGATCAACACACACACACACACCACCCACACACACACCACACACACACACCACACAACACACACACACACACCCACACACACACACACAACACACACACACACACACACACACACACACACACCTTAATTTTCTATATATTAAAAAAATAACAGAAAATTATTGGGGTGCGATATTGATGAGATGGGGGATAAAACTATAAAATATAATATAATAATAATAAAAAACTGCGAAACTACAGAAGTTACCCGTAGAAAGCACGATGGGCGAAGAATTCTTAAAGCATCACACGTAACACCAAAAATATATATATATATATATATATATATAATATATATATATATATATATTATTAAAATATAATAATTATTATATTATATATATATATATATATATATATATATATATATTTATATAAAATATTTTATATATATAATATTTTAAAATATGGGGCCCCCAAAAGTTGTGGCGGTCGACTTCCTGATGCCGCATGACAACGCTCACTCAAAAACCAAAAAAAATTCGTAAAAATTAAAAAACAAAACTTGTAACTTACCCGGGATCCTAGACTTGATTGCATTCCCTTTCCTCTTTATAACTCCTGCATCTGTTAGGGAAGAGCTGCAAGTTTTTAAGAAACTCCTTTGGGTTTTTCCCCCACAAATTTTAACAGTGCAACTTTTTAAATTCGCCACTGAACTAATGTCCCTTCTTTAAGCCTTTTCATTATGGACCCAAAGTTTTCTTTTTTTAAAGGCTTTAAGCCTAAAGCCACAAAGCACATAAAATAATATGTGTGATAGCCCCATATCCCACCTTTTTACCCGGGAAAGGGGCCCTCAAAAATTTTCTGCCTACACTTGTCGTAGCGGTTTCAAGATTGCATGCGGATGCTAAATATCGCTCACTGTTCACAAAAACCCTTTTTAAAAAAAGTTAATAATAAATTTTAAATATATGCGACCCTAAAAAAAGGCCCCACACCATGGAAATCTGGGTGTCTTACCTCCCCGGGTTTGGGGGTGTCTAAATTTTTGGGCCGCCTCTTTTGCAAAGTTTTCCCTGTCACTGTAAAGACCTTTCATTCGACCTAAAATCGTCGAAAATTTTTCTATGGCCATTCTTTGTTTTTTTGCAAAAGTGTCGCTTTATCTTTGGCAGGCTAGGGGTGGGTTTACGAGGCAATCTTGAAAAAAGTCCGAGATCACTAAAAACATAACGCTGCACACTTCCCCACTGACACATTTCCTATAAGGCGATTGTTTTCCTTCACTTCAAGTGCTGTGCTTTTTGGTTTTACATTCACTGCCTTTTTATAAAAGTAAAGTCTTTGGGCACATTTCCTTTGGGCCCTCCATCTTCGCTAAATGTCTAGGCGTCCCCCTCGTCCAAGGCATCACACAACGTTTTAACCACCGCTCAAATGTCCTTTTTTTTAAATTCCCTGTCTTTCTACGATAGCTTTTGCACCAAAACCCCCCTATCAAAGGGACATATGACTTATAGTATCCGGGTTTTGCGCCGAGGAGCCTAACGCAAAAACATTGCACGTTTGAAAAAACCTCGTAAATAATGAAAAAGAAGTAAAAAGTGCGTGCATCTCACTGTCCCCCTAGACTGCACTGCTTCTTAAAATTTTAAAGTTCATACCCCTGCGGTTTGCTAAGTGTCATGTCTTATTGCCCAAACATCAATTTTTTTTAACCCCCTTGCTCGAGTTGCGTGAAAAACATTTAAAGGGGTTATTATATGGCGGCCGGTGCATCATGCCGACCGCAAAACCCCCACAACATTTGGGGGCCCACTGTATATATATATATATATATATATTATATATATATAATTATATTATTATATATATTTTTAAATATATTTTATTATAAATTATATATATATATATATATATATATATATATAAATTAATTTTTATAAAATATTTTATATTCATACATACTACATAAAATTTAAACTGATAGAAAGGTTTAAAAAATTTATTTATGATTTTTAAATACATTGTTTTAAAATATTTAAATAAAAAAATGAAATACTCTTACTACATTTAATTGGCCATAAACCCGCTCAACTGGTGGGGAACTTTTGGGGGGAGAAGGCCCCCCAAAAAGGGGGAAAAATTTCAATTGGAAATACCTTTTTCATTTATCAAGTATTTTACGTAATTGTTATTCAAATTCTCAATACTGTTAAATGTGTGTCTATATAGAAAAGTATTTACAAAATTTTTTAAAAACAATTGTGTTTTATTTTGCTTTCAATACATTCGCAAAATGTTTTAGTATTTAAAAAAATTTATCCCATGTTTTATATTTAAAACTTCAATTATTTATGCCCAGCTATTATTAAATATATATATATATATATATATATATATATATATATATATATTAATATAATATAATATATATATATATATATATATATATATATATATATATAATAATAATATTTATATAATATATATAAAATTATTATATCGTTAAAAATGATAGCTAGTTCAGCGTTTATTATCTTCTTAAAGATTTTTCTTTTTTATATTCTCTCTATTTCTTTGGCATAAGTCCCATGTACTGCATGTTGAGAGCTCTTCTGATGTAACCCCCCGATTGTGGAGCCCTTTATATTCTGTGGGCATTGTTTTCCCCTCGTTGAGGCAGTGTCCGGTGTTCTTTGGGTTTTTACGTAGCGTTTGTGATAAGGGTTCTTTTTCCCTGCGTACAAAGGGCGTCTAAAAACGGGATTGATTTGTCTGAGCTGCTTCTATAGTGAAGGTGGGCCTGAAGTACTTTTAGGGAGACTTCACTGTTCTCTTCTAGTGATTTCGTTTGATGAAAGTCTTGTGAAGATTTTAACTTTGCACAAAGAAATCCACGATCCCCTCAAACCTCAACAACAACGGTTCGGCGGGGAACATCAACCGTCGACAAGAAAATGGGGACTAGTACAAACCCTAAAGCCCCAAAAAAGAGTCAAAATAACTTCTTCTACCGGGGTTTCTTCCCCCGCCACCGGAAGAAAAAGAATAATATCACAAATCGTCCACCGTTTTGAAAACCGCGCCAAAGAGGAAATAAAACCAAAATTATTACAAAAACAAGAACCCCCAGCAACCTCCTCTCCCTAAAAGCCCAAACCAACAAGGAACAAAACAAAAACCCCGTCGTTAGGATCACATCAAAAAGGGAAAAATGTGAATTTCCCCCCCTCATCCACTCGGGAACGACAAAGAAGCTGTCCAGACGTCTTCTTGCCACCTAACTTCCGAGCCCCAAAAGTCCCTATTAGAACAACATGGCATCATCATGACAAAAATTTCTAAAAGAAAATACAAATTGGTTGAAAATTGTGCGATTTCGGCGACTCCCAAAACCGAAGCACTGGCATAAAAGAGATAAACCCCAAGTTTAAACGTACAGGCAAACACCTAAACTCTACCACAAAAAAAGAAAAAAAACAATAACAGCCTACTCACGAAAAGCCACGAAGACCAAACAACCAATCAGCGTCTCCCATCAAGAAGACGAAAGAAAAACTATCTCCAACAACGACTGGAAATGGGCCCTGCGGGGGCGGCAGACCGGCTATAAATAGCGCTTCATTTCGCATCTTAATCCGAGGAACCGCAGTCCCCGAGAAAGGAGCGCTGGTGGGATAACACGCCACCCCCGGGGGACGGCCATGCATGCCCCCCCAGGGTTCCTCTTCCCACCCCCTTTCCCCCCCCGCGCGCCCAAAAGTGCGCGCCCCTTCCCATTGTCCCTCGACTTTCACCTAGGGGCTTGCCCCCGACTTACCTAGGGGCCGCCATCAGGGAAAGGGCCTGTCCCTGTAAACACGGTGACAATCTACCAACAACACATTTTAATCTGCTCACCCAAACCCCTGAGGAGAAAACATTTTCCATATGCGCAAAAAGGGTTTTCTTAGACCTAAATCGCGATACAGCAAAGACAGCTACGGCGAAGTCATAAAATTATTACAAAAGAGAATAAGACCCTTTAAAAAAAGAAAAATATCTTTAAAAGATAAAAACGCTGAACTCATCCTTTTAACGAGATTTCTCAAAGAAAATCTCCTGCCCGTTAAAACTCACTATTATATTATATATATATATATATATATAATATATATATATTATTATATAATATATATATATATTATATATATTATATATATATATATTTTATTATATATAAATTTTTTATATATATTATATATATAAAATATATATATTAATTATATATATATATATATTTTATATTATATAATATATATAATATTTTATATTTAATATATTTATATATATAAAATATTTTTTTTTTTTTTCATCACAAGGGAAATGGCCAAGGCACAACAAAAATGGGGAAAAAGCCCGCTTAGTTTCCATCCCTTAAAAAAGACAGTAAAAAAAAATAAAACAGAGTGTTACCCTTTCTGTTCTGTTACAGGTAACGGGGGGCCCGAGTAAAAATCTTAAACTTTTTGGTGCACAGTAGGGGTTATTGCCCTCAGAAGTGAAAGGTTGGGGTAGGCGTATACCTCCGGCCAGACACTTCAGTGGTAGTTGAAAAAAAGGGGTCGAGGGGTTTTTTTTAAAAGGGGTTTGTTAATCAGTAGTCCCAAAGAAAAATAATTAAAGAATTTACATATCTGTACACTGGGAATTTTTTACATTTAATGTCACGCGTTCGTTAAGTAGCGGCCAAAGAAACTAATGTCTAGAACACAGAGCCGTGAACATTTAAAGGCGTGACAAGGTACCTCACACCTCCTGGGGGTGGAGTACAAACAGACACTCTGAAAAAGGGGTCGTGAGTAGGAGCGCCCCGTCGCGTCTACTTGTAACTGCCTCCTCCACGCGTCTGCCCCACATGAGGAAAGCTCTCGGAAACTGTTGTTCCGGTGAGCTGGTGATGAAGGGGTTTATGTCGGGGGCCCAAAAATCGGGGTATCCACGTCACATGATGGGACCCCCAAATGAGCAGCTTCACCCACTGGGGTTTCAGGCGTGGGTCCGCCTCCCATTACGAAACCGCACCCTCTCTTGCGAAGTCAAGAGGCTTAGCAAATTGAAGGGGGGAAAAGGAACTGGTTTTGTAATATCAGTGCGGGGCCCTCAAGCTGGGGGTGGGCCATGATCCCGGGTTGCTGCTATCCTGACTCTGTTGGAAAACGGGTACCTTCCTTCTGACTGGACAAGGGGGGTGGTCGTCCCATCTGGAAAGGGAAGGGGACCGTCAGGCGCAAACTTACCGCGGTATTACAATGGGTCAGCGTAAAAGGGGAAGGGGCTTGCCCATCTATTGCTGAACAAATTTGCATCATCTGGTGAAGCTCAGAGACCTCAGCAGTCTGGTTCACGCCGGTAAGTCCAACGGACCGTTCCTAGCGCTTCGTGTCCCGGGGAAAGCCCACGTGAGTTTCGACAGGGATGCTTGCAGCCTATGTTGATCTTAAAAGGCGTTTGATTCAGTGCACGTGAGTCACTCTGGGATCTTCTGCGCTTCGGGGATTTCCGAAGGGCTTTGTTTTGGGTAACTGTCGTATTCTGGGACGAGATGCTGTGAAGTGTGGGGCGGTTTTCCAGCTTTTTTCCTGTGAATACAGGAGTGAGGAAAAGGGTGCGTCCTTCCCCATCACTTTTCAACGCTTGTATGGATGGTATTGGAAAAGGTTTGATAAAAGTGATTTGGGCCCCGCGGAAACCCAAGATCCTATTTTTTTTTTTTTGCCGATGATGCAGTAACTTTGCTGAGTCGCGGGAGGTCCGGGAGGGCCCTCTCGAGGGCTGCACGGGGAGGAAAAGCCTTTGGGACTTGGGGTCTCCTGCTCAAGCCAAGGTCCGGTTTTTGGAGACTTACTAGATAAAGCAAAACAGTCTGTTCATGCGTGGGGCCAGGACTTTGAACTTGGAAATTTTTACATACCTTGGTAGCGCAGTCCATAATGACGGCGGATCACGTCAAGAACCCTTTACGGCGGTTGCATAGCCCACGGTGTTAGGCTCGCTCAGCGGGAGTATTTGGCGTTGTCGTACCTTGCAGGAGGACAAAGATCCGGATCTTCAAATCGCTTGTGATCCCTGTCTTACTCTATGGTTGGAGACATGGACACAAAATAGTGATTGAAAACGAATCATCCTTTTAATAAGTGTTTCGCAAATCATGGGTATCGCGGGGATATTACGTGTCAATCAGCGATTGCCCCATGAGACTGATCGAGGCCTATTACCTCATAGCCCGTCACGCCAACTTGGGCTATATGGGCTGGGGCCGCTACCCTAAAACCGACCCTTTCCCCATCGGGTTGTATCTTAAGAGACAACCCGGGGCGTGGAGGGGGCCAAGGGGGCCCCCCACAAGGCTCGGGCTGGGGCAGTTGATGTTTCTTTCGAGAGCTGTTTGGTATGGGAAGGAGCCTGCATGGGAACTCGCACTGGTGACCCCCGGGAGGGGCGTCGTGGGGGGGGAGGCGCCCGCCCCCCGGCGTATCCCTCAATGATTGATTGATTGTGATGGGATGGGTGGCGCTTGGGTCAGTATAATGTCATCAAAAGGTGGCATATTAAACATCCGCTAGCGCCGTAAAAAACACAAACATCAACTACTGTATTAGTATCGTTTAACACATCATAAATAATAACCATTACGTTAAAAAAGGGGGGTGGGCCATTTTATTTTTCGGGGGTGTCTTTTTTACTCTTCTTTTAAAAAAGCTTTAAGCAAGGAAAGTGAAAAAAAAAAAAGGAAGAAAATTTCCAGAGTTTCCCAAAAAAAGGGATAAAAAGATAAAGATACTGTTTAAACTCCTGCATGAGGAGATGGACAGAATGGGGAAAATAAATGAAAGTTTTGTCGCGAGGCCGCGGAGGGGGAGGGCATGCATTGCAAGTTCAAAAACGTGAGCTGAGAAAAACGGTAAAGAGAGCAAGAGAAGCAACATTGCGGCGGTGATTTAAGGGATTGAAGACGTCAGTCAGGGAGAGGAGATGATGAGACGAAAAGCTTTTGCTCAGCCCTGTTTGGGAGACTGTACGAGGGGATCCCCCCTCAAAATGTGAAATAATCCATACAGGGCGGATAAGGCCCCCGTAGAGAGCAAACATTTGGGGGGGGGGAAAAAAAGGGCCGACGCCACGGCCACACCTACTTTTAAAAGCTGTTCTAGCAAAAGATAGATGTGGAAATTTTCCCGTCAGATTTTTAGTAAAAATAGCCTCGAAAGTTCATTGTAGAAAAGGACAGTTGGGTCATTGAAGAAGAGGGGATAGTTATCTGGTAGGTTTTTTCGAGTAGATAGTGAAAATTGGGTTCTTGAGGCTTGAACAAAAGGTTTTCTTTGCCCCCAACAGAAATTATGAAAGATCCGAGTTAGGCGCTCGGTGGCATCTCTCTGTGAATCACTTAGTTCCCTTTTATTGGGCTCTAAAAAACGCGTTGAAAAATGCGGGGGGAATCACCAGCGTAGGAGTGGATAGGGCTTTGATTTTTGACTTAGAAAACCCTTATAAAAAATGAAGAGGTGGGGGGTAGGAAGAAAACCCGGGGAAAACCCCTCTTATAATTTAGAGAAGAAAAATTCCGTCTACAGTCTGCAATGAACGGGTTTTAAAAGGAAAAAAAAATAAGGGAAAAAGAAAGGGTGAAACCGAATGGGTAGTTTGGAAATTAAAAATTTGTGCCAGCCTATCAAAAACTTTTGATATGTCAAAAGGGAAAAAGAAAATTTTACCGAAACCCCTAAAAAAGGATGACCCAAAATTAAGTTAGGAAAACTAAAATCGCCCTAGATCCCCTTTACGGAACCCCTTTACGATCAATAAAGACTTGAGCAGATAAAGCTTAAAAATCTTCTTTTAAGTAAGATTCAAAAATTTAGAAAGGCAGGAAATCAAAAATATAGGGTGGTAGTTTGAAGGATTAGAACGGTCACCCTTTTTGGCAGGGTTGGGTGTGAGAAAAATTCCAGCAAAAAAAGGTGGAAGTAGATGACAAAACGGAAAATTTGACCAGGGAAGGTGGGAAGCACAAAAGAAAAAGTTTTTGAGAACAATAGGAGGGGCTCCGTCAGGACCGTAGCCCTTCCCAGGATCTACTATATGATTTTTATATATATTATATATATAATATATTATATATATATATATATAATATATAATAATATATATATATAATTAGATATATATATATATATATATATAATTAATTTTAATATATTATATATATTATATATTTTTATAATATATAATTTTTTATATATATAATATATATAATATAAAAAAACAAATAACCCTATATATTTTATATTATATATTATATGTATTATTATATATATATATATATATATATATATAAATATATATAAAAATATTATTTATATATTTATATATATTTATATATATATATTTTATAATATTATATATATATATATATATATATATATATATAATATATATTTTATATATATAATATATATATATTTTTATATATTAAAAAAAAAATAAATATTATAATATATATATTTATATATTATTTTATATATATATATTATATATAAATATATTATTTTATTTAGGTAATTTTTTTTAATATATATAATATATTATTATAATATATTATATATTTATTATATATTAAATTAATATATTATATATAATTTTATAAAATATTTATATATAAAATATAATATTATAATATAATATATATATATATATATATATATATATTATATATATAATATAAAATAATATATATATATAAAAAATATATTAATTTTTATTATTAAATATATTATTTTTTAATTTTTTTATTTTTAAATTTTATTTATTTTTAATATTTTTTTAATTTTTTAATAATTTTAATTATTTTTATATTAATAAATTTATATTATTTTTTTAAATTTTAATTATTAAAATTTTTAAAAAGATTTTTATATATTAAATTTTTTTATTAATATTTTAAATTATGATTTATTTAATTAATTTTATTTTTTATTTAAATTTTTTTTTAAATATAATTTTTATATATTAAATTTAAATTTAAAAATAAAAATTTATTTTTTTATTAAAAATTTATTTTAAATTTTTTAAAATTTTTTAAAAAATTTTTTAATTATAATTTTTTAAAATTTTTTTATTAAAATTTTTTTTTTTAAAAATTTTTAAAAAATTTAATAAAAAAATTTTTAAAAATTTTATTAAAAAATTTTTAATTTTTTTTTTAAAATTTTTAATAAAAATAATTTTTAAAAAATAAAAAAATTTTTAAAATTTTATAAATTTTTTTAAAAATTTTTTTTATTTTTTAAAAAATTTTTATTATAAAAAATTAAAATAAAAATTTTTTAATAAATTTAATTTTTTTTTTTTTTAATTAAAAATTTTTTAATTAAATTAATTTTTAAAATTTTAAAATTTTTTTAATTTTTTTTTTAAATTTTTTTTTAAATTTTTTTAAAAAATTTTTTTAATAATTTTTTAAAAATTTTTTAAATTTAATTTTTTTAAAATTTTTAAAAAAATCTTTTTACCCCTTTTTATTTTATTTTAAATAAAAAATTTTTTTTTTTATATATATAAATATATATAATATATATAATATATATATATATAATATATATATATAAAAATTTAAAATTTATATATAAAAATATATATAAATATATTTATATATTTTATATATGTTATATTAAAATAATATATATATATATATATAAAATATATATATATATAAATATAGATATTATTTATTTTAATTTTAATATTTTTTAAAATTTTAATTATATTATAATATATATATATATATAATATATATAAAAAATATATATATATAATATTAATTATATATAATAAAATAAAATATATTATATATATTATATTATATATATATAATATATATATATATATAAAATATTATATATATATATATTATATAAATACATATATGTAGATCCCGGAAGGCTACGGTCCTGACGGAGTCCCTCCTATTTTTTTCTAAAAAACTGTGCTTTTGTGCTTGCACCTTCCCTGGTCAAACTTTCCGTCTTTGTCTACTACTTCCACCTTTTTCTTGCTGGAAGTTTCTCACACCCAAACCCTTTTTCCAAAGAAGGGTGACCGTTCTAACCTTCAAACTACCACCCCTATAGTTTGATTTCCTCCCTTTCTAATTTTTAAATCTATACTTAAAAGAAATTTTTTAAGCATCTATCTGTCACAGTCTTTTTGATCTCAGTACGGTTCCAAAAGGGCGATCTATGGCGATTTTCTAGTTTCCCCTAACTTAATTTTGGGTCATCCTTCTTTGGGGGTTTCGGTGAAACTTTTGCTGTTCCCCCTTGCATATCAAAAGTTTTTGATGAGTTTGGCACAAATTTTTTAATTTCCCAAACTCCCCTCATTGGGTTTCTACCCTTTCTCTTTACTTCTTTTTGTTCCTTTTCAAACCTTTCATTGCAGACTGTAAGGGAATTTTTCTTCCCCCTAAATTATCAGAGGGGTTTGTTCCCCAGGTTCTGTCCAACCCCCACCTCTTTCATTTTTATAAGGTCTTCTAAGTCTAACTCAAAGCCCTATCCCTCCTACGCGGGGTTGATTCTACCCCCATTTTTCAACGCGTTTATAGAGTCCAACTAACAGGAAAATAAGTGATTCACAGAGAGATGCCACCGGGGCGCCTAACTTGGATCTTTTTATAATTTCTGATTGGGGCAAAACAAACCTTTTTTTGTTCAAGCCTCAAAAACCCAATTCTTCACCTATCTACTCGACAAAAACCCACCAGATATTCCCTCTTCTTTAAAGCATCAACTGTTCCTTTCTACAATGAACATTTAGGGCTATTTTTTACTAAAAATCTGAAATGGAAATCCCATCTATCTCTTTCTAAACAGCTTTTAAAAGTTGGTGTGCCGTGGCGTCTGCGCCTTTTTTTCTCCTCCCAATCTTTCCTCTACAGGGGCCCTTATCCCCCCAGTATGGATTATTTCACATGTTTGAGGGGGATCCCTCGTACAGCCTCCCAAACGGGCTGAGCAAAGCTTTTTGTCTCATCATCTCCTCTCCCTGACTGACTTTTTTCAATCCTTAAATCCCGCCGCAATGTTCTTCTCTTGCTCTCTTTACCGTTTTTCTCGCTCACGCTCTTTGAACTTGCTAACTGCATGCCTCTCCCCCTCCCCCGGCCCCGCTGACAGCTTTCTATTCATTTACCCCCATTTTTCCATCCTCCCTCATGCGGGGTTAAACGTATCTTTTCTTTTATCCTTTTATTGGGGAAACTCTGGAATTCTCTTCCTGTTTTTTTTTTTCCCCTTTCCTTGACTTAAAACTTTCAAAAAAAGAGTAACAAGACACCCCCGAACAAACGGGCCCACCCCCCTTATTAAAGTATGGTTATATATTATATGTATGTGTTAAACGTTAAAAACAGTATGTTGAGGTTGTGTGTCTTTTACGGGGCCCGGGATGTTTAATATGCCCCTTTTATGACATTATACTGACCCAAACCCCCGCCCTCCCATCCCATCAAACAATCATTGAGGGGAAACCCCGGGGGGGGTCGCCCGCCCACCCTACGACGCCCTCCCGGGGTCACCATGCGAGTTCCCATGCAGGCTCCCCTTTTCCCTACCAAGCAGCTCTCGACAAGAAACATCAACTTTCCCCAGCCCGAGCCTTGTGGGCGCCCCCTTGGCTCCTCCACGCCGATTGTCTCTTACAGATACAACCCCATGGGGAAAGGGTCGGTTCAGGGTACTGCCCCTGCCCATATAGCCCAAGTTGGCGTGACGGACTATGGGTAATAGGCCTCGATTTAGTCTCATGGTGCAATCGTGATTTGCACGTAATCATCCAGCGATACCCATGATTCTCAAGACCTTATTACCAAGGTTGATTCGTCTCTTCAAGTCACTATTTTGTTCCATGTTCAAACCATAGAGTAAAACAGGGGTCACAAGCGATTTGAAAATCCGGATCTTTGTCCTCCTGCACAGGTACCGACAACGCCAAATACTCCCGCTGAGCGAGTCCATAACACCGGGGGCTATCCCCAAATCCGCCGTAAGGCTTCTTGACGTGATCCGCCGTCATTATGGACTGCGCTACCAAGGTATGTAAAACTTTCCAAGATCTCAATGTCCTGGCCACACGCATGAACAGACTGTACTGCTTCATCTAGTAAGTCTCCAAACACCTGGACCTTGGTCTTGAGCCAGGAGACCTCAAGTCCCAAAGGCTTTGCCTCCTCGTGCAGCGCCTCGAGAGCCATCACCAGGACCTCCAGCGACTCAGCAAAGATTACTGCATCATCGGCAAAAACAAGATCAGTGATCTTGGTGTTGCCGACGGATGCTCCACAATCACTTTGATCTACAACCTTGTCCAATACCCAGTCCATACAAGCGTTGAAAAGTGATGGGGCAAGGACGCACCCTTGCCTCACTCCTGTATTCACAGGAAAGAAGCTGGATACACCTGCCCCACACTTCACAGCACTCTCAGTCCCAGAATACAGACCAGTTATCAAACCAACAGTCCTTGCAGGAATCCCTCGAAGTCGCAGAAGATCCCAGAGTGACTCACGATGCACTGAATCAAACGCCTTCTTGAGATCAACATAGGCTGCAAGCATCCCCTGTCGAAACTCACGTCGGCGTTCCACCAGGACACGAAGCGCTAGGATACGGTCCGTTGTTGACTTACCAGGCGTGAACCCAGACTGCTGAGGTCTCTGATGCTTCACCAGATGACTGCGAATTCGTGTCAGCAATAGATGGGCAAGCACCTTGCCTTTTACGCTGAGCAGTGTAATACCGCGGTAAGTGTTGCAGTCCTGACGGTCCCCTTTCCCTTTCCAGATAGGGACGACCAGCCCCCTTGTCCAGTCAGAAGGAATGGTACCCGATTGCCACACAGCAGTCAGGATAGCATGCAACCCGCGGATCATGGCCTCACCCCCAGCTTTGAGGAGCTCCGCACTGATATTACAAACACCAGTTGCCTTTCCACCCTTCAACTTTGCTACAGCCTCTCTGACTTCGTCAAGAGAGGGTGCGGTTTCGTCAATGGGAGGATCGGCATCCACTGCCTGTAACCCAGTGGTGTGAAGCTGCTCAGTTGGAGGGTCCCATCATGATGACGTGGATAGCCCGATCTTGGGAACCACGACATAAACACCTTCACTCACCAGCTCACCGGAACAACAGCTTCCGAGCAGCTTTCCTCATGTGCGGCAGACGCAGTGGAGGAGGGCAGATTACAAGTAGACGCGTTACAGGGCGCTCCTACTCACGACACCTTTCAGAGTGTCTGTTTGTACTCCACACCCAGGAGGTGTGAGAGTACCTTGTCACGACATTAACTGTTCACGGCTCTGTGTTCTAGACATTAGTTTCATTGGCCGCTACTTAACGAACTGCGTGACATTACTTAATGTATAAATCTCAGTGTACAGATATGTATATATATCTTGTAATTATTGTTCTGGTACTTACTGATTAACAAACCTTATAAAACAACCGCTCGACCACTTTTATTCAACTACCATCTGAAGTGTCTGGCCAGGACGGTATACGCCTACCCATCAACCTTGCACTTCTGAGGCAATCAACCCCTACTGTGTCACCAACAGTTGTAAGTATTCTTACTCGGGTTGACCCCTGTTACCTGTAACAGCACACAGATAAGGGTAACACTCTGTTTTTATTTTATTCTCTTACTGTCTTCTTTATAGGGACTGGCAACTAAGCGGGCTTTATGTTACCCATTTTTGTTGTGCCCTTGGCCAGTTCCTTGTGATGAAAAAAAAAAAATATATATATATATATATATATATATATATATATATATATATATATTATATATATATATATATATATATATATATAATATATATATATATATATATATATATATATATATATATATAATATATATATATATATATATATATATATATATATATATATATATATATATATATATATATATATATATATATATATATATATATATATATATATATATATATATATATATATATATATATATATATATGTAGAGTATATACGGGCAGGAGATTTTCTTTGAGACAGATCTCGTTAAAAGTGATAGCTAGTTCAGCGTTTATTATCTTCTTAAAGATATTTTCTCTTTGTCTTAAGAGTGTCTTATTCTCTTTTGTAATAACTTTTATGACTTCGCCGTAGCTTGTCATGTTTGCTGTATCGCGATTTCAGGTCTAAGAACCCTTCTTCAGCAGCATATGGAAGATGTTTTCTCCTCAGGAGTTGAGGTGAGCATGATTAAGATGCTGTTGTTGTTGTAGATTGTCACCTGTGTTTACAGGTGACATGGGCCCTTCGCCTGATGGCGGCCCATAGGTGTAAGTCGAGGGACAATGCCCATAGGTGAAAGTCGAGGGACAATGGGAAGGGGCGCAGCACTTATGGGCTGCGCGGCGGGGAAGGAGGTGGGAAGAGGAACCGTGGGGGAGCATGCATGGCCCGCTGCCACGGGGGTTGGCGTGTTATCCCACCAGCAGCTCCTTGCTCGGCGACTGCTGGCTTCCTCTGGATTAAGATGCGAAGTGAAGCGCTATTTATAGCCGGTCTGCCTGCCACGCAGCCTATTACCGATGTCGTTGATTGGTAGATAGCTTTTGCTTCTCGTCTTCTTGAGTGGGAGACGCTGATTGGTTGTTTGGTCTTCGCTTGGCTTTTCTGTGAGTAGGCTGTTATTTGTTTTTGTTCTTTTCATGCTGGGTAGAGCTTATAGGTCGTTTGCCTGTACGTTAAGCTTGGGATTGATCTCTTTTATGCACAGTGCTTCTGGTATGGGAAGTCGCCGCACATCTGCACACATGTCAACCAATTCTGTATTTTCTTCTAGAAATTTTCTTGTCATGATGATGCCATGTTGTTCTAATAGGTGACTTTTTGGGGCTCCGGAAGTTAGGTGGCAAGTAAGACGTCTGGACAGCTTCGTTGTCGTCATGCCGATGTAGGATGAGGGGAGGACTTCACAGTTTCCTCTTTTGCATGTGATCCTATATACGACATGGGACTTTTGTTTTGTCTCCTTCGTCTGGCTTGGGCTGTTACGGAGAAGGAGGTTGCTGGTGTTCTTGTTTTTGTAATAAATTTGTAGTTTTATTCTCCTCTCTTGGTCTGCAGGTTTCACATTACGGTGGACGATTTGTGATATTATTCTTTTTTCTTCCTGGTGAGCGGTGGAGAAGAAAGCCCGGTAGAAGATAGTTATGTCTTGACTCTTTTTTGTGGCGTTATGGTTGTACTAGTCTCCATGATTTTCTTAGTCTGACGGTTGATGTCTCCCTCGCCGAAGCCGTTGTTGTTGAGGACTTGAGTGGATCGCTGGATTTCTTTGTGCATAAGTTGACAATCTTCACAAGACATCTTCATCAAAACGACAAGTCACTACGAAGCAGAACAGCTGAAGCTCTGCCTACAAGATACTTCAGGCCTCACCTTCACTATAGAAAGCAGCTCAGACAAATCAATGCCGTTCTTAGACGTCCTTGTTACGCAGGAAGAAGAATCATTCATCACAAACGTCTACGTAAAACCAACGAACACCGGACACTGCCTCAACGGAGAAAGCGAATGCCCACAGATATATAAAGACTCCACAATCGGTGCTTACATCAGAAGAGCTCTCACACACTGCAGTACATGGCAACTTATGCACAAAGAAATAGAGAGAATATAAAAGAGAAAATATCTTTAAGAAGATAATAAACGCTGAACTAGCTATCACTTTTAACGATTATATATATATATATATATATATATATATATATATATATATATATATATATATATATATATATATATATATATATATATATATATATATATATATATATATATATATATATATATATATATATATATATATATATATATATATTATATATACATAGCTGGGCACTAAATACATTGAATGTATTAAATACTAAATACATGGGATAAATGTATTTAAATACTAAATACATTTTGCGAATGTATCTGAATAGCAAATACTAAATACATCAATTGTATTTAAATACATTTGTAAATACATTTCATATATAGACACACATTTTAACATGTATTGAGTAATTCATGAATAACAATATACGTAGAATACTTGATAAATGATAAAGGATACTTTCCAATTGTATATTTCCCTTTTTGGGGAGGCCTTCTCGCCAGAAGGTCTCCCCACCAGTTGAGCGGGTTTATGGCCACATTAACTGATAGTAAGAGTATTTACATTTTTATATTATGAGTATTTGAATACAATGTATTTAAATACTCATAATATAAATTTTTTAATACTCTTACTATCAGTTAATTGTATGTATGTATGTATGTAATATATAATATTTATATATATATATATATATTATATATATATATATATATATATATATATATATATATATAATATATATATATATATATATATATATATATATATATATATATATATATATATATATATATATATAATATATAATACAGTGGCCGCCAAATGTTGTGGCGGTGTTCGCGGGTCGGCATGATGCACCGGCCGCCATAGTAATAACCTTTCAAATGTTTTTTCACGCAACTCGAGCAAGCGGGATTAAAAAATTGATGATATGGCAATAAGACACTGACACTTAGCAACACCGCAGGGGTATGAACGTTAAATTTAAGCAAGTCAGTGCAGTCTAGGGGGACAGTGAGAGTGCACGCACTGTTTCACTTCTTTCTTCATTAGTTACGAGGATATTTTCAAACTGTGCAATCGTTTATTGCGTTATGGCTCCTCGGCGCATTATATCCCAGGATACTATAAGCTCCATATGTGCCTTGCATAGGGCTGGGTTTGGTGCAAAAGCTATCGTAGAACAGACAGGAATTGCAAAAAGGACAGTTGAGCGGTGGTTAAAACGTTGTCGTGATGCCTTGGACAGAGAGACGCCTAGACACTTAGCGAAGACTGGACGGCCAAGGAAATGTGCCTCAAAGACTTTACATGTTATAAAAAGGCAGCTGAATGTCAAACCAACAAGCACAGCACTTGAAGTGAAGGAAAACAATCCTGCCTTACTAGGTAATGTGTCAGTGAGAAGTGTGCAGCGTTATGTGTTACGTGATCTCGGACTCTTTTCAAGATCTGCCTCTGTAAAGCCACTCCTAGCTCCTCGTCACAAGATAAAGCGACTCACTTTTGCTAAAGAATACAAAGAATGGCCACTAGAGAAAGTTCGACGCATATTATGGTCGAATGAAAGTGTCTTTACAGTGACAGGAACTAACTTTGCAAAAGTGAGGCGGCCCAAGAATTCAGACCGACACGACCCTAGGTACACCGTGGAGAGAGTAAGACACCCAGATTATCTCATGGTGTGGGCTTGCTTTTCATATTATGGAGTCGCATATATTATATTATATTATTAACCATGTATTTCTTGAAAAAGGTGTTACTGTGAACAGTGAGCGATATTTAGACATCCTGCATGACAATCTTGAAACCTGCTACGACAAGTGTAGGGCAGAAACTTTTATGCAGGACGGTGCCCCTTGTCACCGGGTAAACGTTGTCAAGGAATGGTTGGATATGTGTGCTATCACACATATGTATGCCTTATGTACAGCTATATGTGTGCTTTGACTGGCCTCCTAATAGTCCTGACTTGAAATCAGTAGAAAATCTTTGGTCCATAATGAAAAGGAAACTTCAAGAAGTGGACATTAGTTCAGTGGCGAAGTTAAAAGTTGCACTGTTACAATTGTGGGAGGAACTACCAAAGGAGCTTCTTCAAAAACTTGCAGACTCTTTACCTAACAGACTGCAGGATGTTATAAAGAGGAAAGGGAATGCAATCAAGTACTAGGATACCGGTAAGTTACACAGTTTCTTGATTTTTAATGTTTTACGAATATTTTGTTGGATTTTGAGTGAGCGTGTCACTGACGGCATCAGGAAGTCCGACCGCCACAACATTTGGCGGCCACTATATATATATATATATATATTATATATATATATATATATATATATATATATATATATATATATATATATATATATATATATATAATATATATATATATATATATATATATATATATATATATATATATATATATATATATATATATATATATATATTTGGTGTTACGTGTGCATAGTCATTCAGAATTTCTTTCAGACCATCGTGCTTTCTACGGGTAACTTCTGCTAGTTATCGCAGTTTATTATTATTATTATCATTACTACTTTTATCAGTTTTTATGCCCATCATCATCAATATCGCAGCCACTAACCTTTCTGTTATTTTTTTCATATATATAGAAAATATAGGTGTGTGTGTGTGTGTGTGTGTGTGTGTGTGTGTGTGTGTGTGTGTGTGTGTGTGTGTGTGTGTGTGTGTGTGTGTGTGTGTGTGTGTGTGTGTGTGTGTGTGTGTGTGTGTGTGTGTGTGTGTGTATTCATCTAGTTGTATTCTCTAGTTGTATTTTACAGGGCCTGAGCACACTCGTATGGCCCCGTCTCCATATCAACATTTTATCCTTCATCCGTAGTGCTTAGTGTTGGGGGAAGCCACTACCCCGGGAGGTAGGTCACAAACCCCCGGCTAACACCCGGTACCCATTCACTGCTGGGTGGACAGGGGCTCGGGTTTTAAGGCGACTGCCCATCTATATTCGCTCCGCCCGGGGATCGAACCCAGAACTTATCGGTTGTGAACCGAGCGTGCTACCTCTACACTACGGAGTACCCGTATGTGTGTGTGTGTGTGTGTGTGTGTGTGTGTGTGTGTGTGTGTGTGTGTGTGTGTGTGTGTGTGTGTGTGTGTGTGTGTGTGTGTGTGTGTGTGTATCACCATGGTCTTGTCCATGCGAGCTTGACTCGCGATCATCAATTTTGCCCTCCCGGAGAGAGCTTGGAACTATAATTATAGTATGACCGATCTATGGGTAATCCTGGAACCTCACACACCACACACCCATCACCTTGTTCAAGAGAGACAGAAACCGCCCGAATTTTTCAGTGAAAAATCCCCGGGAACAAGGGGCGCCGATGATCGAACGTCCGACCACTAAATTGGGCGTGACGCTCTAAAGTTTAATATAAACCACCAAGCCACTCAGGTGGCATCCAGTGGATTCACAGGTGTGTGTATTCATCTAGTTGTATTTTACAGGGCGCTCAGCTACACTCTTATGGCCCCGTCTCCATATCTACATTTTCATTTTGCTTCCTTAGTGCTTACTCTTACTGTTGGCCGAAACCACAGTCTAATATTAGACTGTGGCCGAAACCGTGACTACGGGAGGCAGGACACAACCCCGGGCCCCGAGCAACACTTTTCCCAAATCCTCGCGCGTTTGGTGCAGGCGCTGTGATATTTGGTCCACAAAAATTCGCGGTTACGTTAGGTTACAGTTAGCGAAGGTTAAGTTTCTTCATCAGTTGTCGATAAATTTGTGTGGGAATCACAATGAGGGTATTTTCGAGAAAATCATGTATTTGTTTCGGAGCTACAGCCAAGCGTAGAGCAAATCAGGCAGCTGAGAGGTTGCAGCAAAAGCAGGAGGACTTATGAAAAGTGCCACCCGGCTAACACCAGGTATTCATTCACTGCTGGGTGGACAGGGGCTCTGGTTTGAAGGGGACCGCCCATCTTTCTCCGCTCCGCCAGTGAATTGAACCCGAGACTTCTCGGTTGTGAACCGAGCGTGCTAGCCACTACACAACGGAGCATCCATTGATGTGTGTGTGTGTGTGTGTGTGTGTGTGTGTGTGTGTGTGTGTGTGTGTGTGTGTGTGTGTGTGTGTGTGTGTGTGTGTGTGTGTGTGTGTGTGTGTGTGTGTGTGTGTGTGTGTGTGTGTGTGTGTGTGTGTGTGTGTGTGTGTGTGTGTGTGTGTGTGTGTGTGTGTGTGTGTGTGTGTGTGTGTCACCCAGAGATGAAGATTTTAAGACACACTTTAAGAGAGTACTTAACCCACCACATGTCCCACCCAACGAGGAAGTAAGCACAGAGGTTAGCATACCAGTGTTAGATAGCCCCATTTCACCTGCAGAATCTTTTGATCAAGTCAAGAATATGAAGCCAGACAAAGCCTGCGGGCCGGACGGAATATCGCCTGGTACATTTTCGCTGTTGCCTGTACACCTGATTTTGACTAGTATTACCCTATTCAACAGAGTTTTCATGAGTGGTCAATATCCTTTATCATGGACCAGGGCAAAGATTTTTACCATCTTTAAGAAAGGGGACAGGATAAACACTGGGGAGGCGGTAGCGGAGTGGTTAGCGTCTCCGACTGGCGTTCTCAGTGACCCCGAGTTCGATCCCCGAAGAAAACCAAAACCTTTCTGCACCGTCGAGTGGCCTAAGAACACCCACATGCCCTGCCCATCAACTCTACCTTCGATTGTGAGTGCATCGGAGGACACAGGGGGGCGGCATGAGCCTCAAATCACAGGCGTCACTATAATAATCCTGCCTGCACCACCACGGGCGAGGACCAACCATCAGAGCCCTCAAATGAACCTCCAGAGCCTACCATCCGAGCCCTGGGTCACCACTGCCTACAGGCGCTATAGGCACAAATGTATATAAAAAAAAAAAAAAAAAAAAAAACATAATTATCCGTGAATTAGTGTTACTAACTCCAAACTGTACGACATGGTCCTCTGTAATAGACTAGGCCAGTGGTTTAAGCCGTGTCGGGAGCAGGCCGGAGCACAACAAAAGCGAGGATGCCTGGAACATGTTGTTACGTTACGGCTACTCACTGACTCCGCAAGGAGGAAGAAAAACAAGTTATTCGTGTCTTTCATTGATTTTTCGAAGGCATATGACGTAATGCCAAGACAAAAGTTGTTTATGACTCTTAAGCGTCTAGGTTGTGGAATGATGATACTTGCAGCTATAGTTGCCATGTACCGCATCACGGAAAGTACTTTGGGCTGCGCAGTTGTCACCTCCACCGTCGGAGTAAGGCAAGGTCTGTCCACATCGTGTTTCCTATTTATAATATATGTAGACGAGTTGGTAAAAATGATGAGATAAATGTAGTCCTGGGGCCAGATCCAGCAAAAAAGCGTAAGTCAAGCGGCGTAAGTATGGCGTAAATGCTACTCCGGCGCAACCCTCGCCCCCCCCTGCGCCGAGGCTGTTTGAATAATCCGCCGAAGATGGACTTACGCCGGGCGCAAGGAGGAGTATCTCAGAGTATCTCCACAGAGACAGCTGATTCGCTGGCGAATACACTGACGTCATCCTCGCTAATAGCGAATCACAGCAGTGTTTATATTATCTATTCAGATCTATCAGCCAGTCACAAGGCTGCCACGAGATAAATAGTGTTTACAAACATTAATCAGCTGATTACTCAGCTGGCATCTGGCTTGACACAACAAATCGATGTATCCTGCTTAAAGCGATAAGGAAGGGTCCCTGATTGATGTTTGATGATGATGTTTGAAGAATTTCGTCAGTTATTGACGCAGCTGAGATGGATCTCTGCTGTAACCAGACAGCTCTCTCGCAGACTACCCCTAGAGAGCTGTCTGCTAGTGCTTATAGTGTTGGCCGAACCCAGCACCCCGGGAGGCGGGTTACAAACCCCCGGCTAACACCCGGTACCCATTCACTGCTGGGTGGACAGGGGCTCAGGTTTTAAGGAAATTGCCCAACTGTTTCCGCTCCACCCGGGGATCGAACCCGGGACTTCTCGGTTGTGAACCGAGCGTGCTTCCCCTACACTAAGGAGTACCATTGACAGTACAGATTGACCAGAAATAAACAATTTGGAGGCAATTATTTAAGGCGCAGACATCCTGATTGACTTTTAATAAATATTTCAAGGGCCATAATGGGCCAGCCATCCTGATTAACCTAATAATTCAGGGACAAATAGGGGCAGACATCATGGTTGACCATATAATAAAATAATTCAAGGGCGTTAAGAGGCAGACATTCTGAGTGACCTAATCGTATCATTCAGGGATAATGAGAACGGTACCTGATACTCTCGTCTACCGAAATTCTCGTCCTGACACAATCCGGGAACTCTCGTCGAAGGTAATGGTTAGGTTAGTAGGATATTAAGGGAAAGATACCGGTAAAAATGAACGAAGACTGCGCGGTCATTTTCTGAGACACTGACTAATTTTTCCTTGGGTAAAATTAGTGCTTTTGATAAAAATGGACGAGGACTGCGCAGTCATTTTCTGAAAGACTGACTAGATTTTCCTTGCCTAAAATTAGTGCTTTTGGTAAAAATGGACGAGGACTGCGCGGTCATTTTCTGAGACACTGACTAGTTTTTCTTTGAGTTTAATTAGTGCTTTTGATAAAAATGGACGAGGACTGCGCAGTCATTTTCTAAAACACTGACTAGATTTTCCTTGCCTAAAATTAGTGTTTTTGGTAAAAATGGACGAGGACTGCGCGGTAATTTTCTGAGACACTGACTAGTTTTTTCGGTAAATTTCTAGTGTTTGACCATACTCTCCCACTTCCCCCAAACAAGTTTGGGGACTTGTGGGAATGCGGGGTTTTCGGGTGGGGAGCAAATAATGCGTCGGAGACACGTAATTTAAGAATTGTGTAGAGGAGACAAACTCTCTAGATCTAAGGTAATTTCCTTATATCTAGAGAAATTTGCCTAACCAAAATTAACCTAACCTAGCGGGGGGCTTGACCCACCGATAAACTAACCTAACCTAACCAAACCAAACCTAAACTAACCAAATCTAAGATAACCAAATCTAACTTAACCTAACCTAACCAAATCTAACCTAACCTAACCTCCTAGCGGGGGGGTGGGGGGTTCTCAACACTTCAGTCATCATTATGTGAGGATCGTCAGGTTCACACTTCTCTGGACTCAGAAGAAATCCAATGAATTTTCCAAAGATCTAGAGAATTTTTATAACTACCATAACTCAAAAAGTATGTGGTTGCGACGCATATTTTGTACCCCAGCCATATATCCTGCATTCCCCCAGGTCCCCAAGCTTGTTTTGGGGGAGAGGGGGGGGTATGGGCAAACACTAGAATAATACCATAAGTTTGAAAGGTTACGCGGAAGTGCATTAATACTGTACAGTATAGTAAACAAAAAATAATATAGAAAACGCATGTGGTAACGGCGGTAGTGACCGCGCAGTTATCGTCCATTATAACTTAAACACCAACCGAGAAGTCTTGCCGACATAAAAATTTTCGGCGAGTTCCACTTGTAATAGGTGCAAATGGAAAAATAAAAGGTATTTCGTTATTGGACAAGTTTTTCGCTTGTCCCAAAATAATTTAAAACTACACTTTAATACAACACATGGACATTGGTTACGTAACATGTCAATACCCCAGACTCCCCCAATCACAAAACTAACCTCGGCTAAACTAACCCCCGATATTCGGTCCCTGAATTCACAAACACGGGTAAAAGCTGTTTAAATATATAGATTGGGTACTGTTATCTTAATATATAAACTTGTAACTATCGCTTAATAGGAACTCTCGCCGACGTAAAAAAATGGAACATTCTCTGACGGCGGCGAGCATTCCTTCCGTTCGGGGACTGTACCATTAAAGGCTAGCAAACGTGACCTAACTACCATTCAGGGGCAATGAGGGTCAAGCGTCCTGAGTGACCAAACCATAGTGCAAGGTCACTGAGGGGCAGGCATCAGAACAAAAGTTTCATTCTCAAAAACGTCCAAATTACGATATAGTGAAACAACATTAATCTAGTCGCGGGATGCGAGCCTCGCCTCGTCCCACAACAATTCTGCTCATAGAACTCTGCTAGTGGTCTAAAAAACTGGTGCTGCCCAATAACGAACTAATACAACAAAAACACCGAAGGCAGTCCCTACTAGGGTATCTATAATTATGTATATTAAGGTACTCTAGTCCCTACGGCCGAGGCGGCCTCCCTACCAAGGATTGTATCTCCTAAACATTTGTAAACACACGCCGCTGCCGGCTACCAATAGGCGTATATTTCAATCCTTACCTCGGTGGTAACGTCTATTTGGAAAGATAAAAGACGTTTTATTTATATATATGAGATACGCCGGGGCTACACCTCCTCGATGAGGTGGTGTAAATCTACGCCATAATATTGGCCCTGTGACGTCACGGAAATGGAGTAAGTACGCTTGCTGGATCCAGACAGGGAGGGCGGGCGCAGACTTGAGCCTAGGCGTAAAGTCTGGCCTTGTGACGTCATCGATTTGGCGCAGATGTAGCTCCTGATCCAAGAAAGTTTTCGAAAGAGGACTATCTCAGACTTACGCTGACATACGCCGGCGTATGTGTTTGCTGGATCTGGCCCCTGAGACGTTTATAGAATGGCTGCACATATTGTTGTATATGGATGATGCGGTGTTACTTGCTACGACCAGGGACAACATGTTAAAGAAATTTTGTATATTAAAGGACTGTTGTGATGAATGTGAAATGAAGATAAATATAGGTAAAGCAAAGTTTATCGTGATAAACGGTCAACCAGGGGACGCCGAGCCGCTGCGCGTGGACGGGTTAGTGGTGGAGCACTGCAGCAGCTACGTGTATCTGGGGACTCCCTTCACGTGTGACGGTTCGGTGTCATCTGCTGTGAAAATACATGCACAAAACAAGTAATGTCATGTTTTAAAATTTGTCTCATTTATTCGAAAAAACAATGACATTCCTTTTATTGTAAAACGTCGTTTGTTCGATGGTGCCCTTATGTCGTCTTTACTGTATGGCTGTGAGTCTTGGGTGGGCGCTGACGTGAAACTTATCATTAAATTGTACAATTGGGCCATGAAGGAGTTGTTAGGGGTAAGGAGAGCCACTACCAATAATGTATGTTATGCTGAGTTAGGATACCCCTCGCTGCCTGACCTTCTAAGACACAAACAACACAAGTTTTATCATAGTATGTGGTCAGAGAGACGTAACATGAACGACGACCCTTTGTCTTTCGCTCTTAAGTATGTTATGTCTTTAAATAACCCGGTTGGAAAACTTGTGGCCCACATGACACACAATAATGTCCCTCACATGTCCTCTATGTTGTATAATGTACATATTACAGTTGCTAACTCTGAGGCAACAAGATGCAATGTATATAAAACTTTTAACCCTCAATTTAAAGTACATGACATTTATGAGAAGAAACATGTAATTAACGACCTCCATAGGATGTCGTTTACACGTTTTCAAGTTTCTGGTCACAGTTTAGCAGTGGAAACGGGACGCTGGAACAGGCGCGGACGTGGTCGCCTTCCTCTAGAGGAGCGCCTGTGTGTATGTGGTGACATACAAACAGAACAACATGTGGTAGAGGTGTGCCCCCAAACACAACATATCAGAAACCTTTACAGATTTAATACTGTTCATGACGAATTCTCTAATTTCACTGATGTAATAACATGCAAAATTATTCATGAAGTTTTGAATAGTTATACTTAAGAAATGCATATTCTTTTCCGTTAATTTTTTTTTTTTTTTTTTTTTTCATAGGGACGTAGATCAAGCTGGCTGCTTGTTGAATTTTGTGTCTAGTAGTTTATCGTAGTAGCAGTAGTTTTAGTAGTTATTTTTTCTTGGACTACAGCTTGTTGCTCAAAATTTGTGGGAATGTATAATTTTTTGGACATTATGAGTTTTGTCTATTTATTAATGATATTATGTGTAATTTATGTATAAAGCTGTGGTCAATAAATATCTATCTATCTAGCTGTGTGTGTGTGTGTGTGTGTGTGTGTGTGTGTGTGTGTGTGTGTGTGTGTGTGTGTGTGTGTGTGTGTGTGTGTGTGTGTGTGTGTGTGTGTGCATTCATCTAGTTGTTGTATTTTACAGGGCCAGAGCAATGCTCGTGTGGCCCCGTCTCCATATCAACATTTTTATCATTCATCCTTAGTGCTTTGTGT
>JACEEZ010005537.1:7500-12500 GCA_016584305.1 Chionoecetes opilio | reverse complement strand
AATTTTTTTCAGGGAAAAAATTTATTGTGCCGAGAGAGGGGGGGAGAGAGGGGAAAAGAGAGAGAGAGAGAGAGGGGAGAGAGAGAGAGGAGGGGAGAGGAGAGGGGAAGAGAGAGAGAGGGGAGAGAGAGGGGAGAGAGAGGAGAGAGAGAGAGGGGAAGAGAGAGGGGAAAAGAGGAAGGGGGGAGAAAAGAGAGAGAAGAGAAGAGGGGAGAGGGGAAGGGAGAGAGGGGAGAGAGAAAAGAGAAGAGAGAGAGAGAGAGAGGGGAGAAGGGGAGAGAGAGAGAGAGGGGGGAAAAGGAGAGAGGGGAAGAGAGAGGGGGAGAGAGAGAGAGAGATAAGATAAGATTTTTCCATCCAAATTCTAGACACTTTGAATACCAACTACAAGGTTATTGACTATACAAAGCGCCGCCAAAGTCAGCACAAAACTGGGCCCCGGACTCAAACCGCTGCCCCGAATGAACGGGGACGCTGCACATTGCAAACCTCACTTTTTTTTCCCAACCCTTGCCCCCCGGAGGGCTAGAGAGAGAGAGAGAGAGAGGAGAGAGAGAGGGGGAGAGAGAAGGAGAGGAGAGAGGGGAGAGAAAAGGAGAGGAGAGAGAGGGGAAATCCTATTCCCAATAGTTATGGTGAAAGAATTTTTTGAATAGCGAGTGTTACCGATTTTTTTGAAAATTACAAAAAATTTAAACTAAATGCTAACTAGTATTAAACTAACAACTAACTGACTGAAACTGCTAGCTAACTAAAAATTTTTTCCCGATAAATGCCTGACTGATTGCCCAATTTTTAAAAATTTTAAAACAGACATATACAATGCCCAAAGGTGCACTGTGGGGTGTACTTATCTTAAGGGAAAAGTAAATAAAAAATACAGGGTGTAACACGGGGGTTTCCCGGGCAAATATTGATCCCGGGTGAAAAAAACATGTAATTTTAGACAAAATTTTTTAAAACCCCATATGTTTTTTGAAGCTTCCCTTAGAGTGAGATAAATTTAAAAAAATTACCGCGGCCAGTAATTTCACAGTGGCGGGCGGACGTAGGGAAAGGCATAAAAAACATCAAAACATAAAAAAAATAAGGAAGCTCAAGAGGCCGCGGGGGCCCTAAACGTGGTAGTTCCTGTCCCCCTAACATACCTACATCCACCTTTCATCCCCACCATGAACCTTCCAGTTCCCCTATAAACCCTCCCCAATGACTCAGCACTAACTACCTGCTACGAGACCATTCCTTTTCTTTTCACACCCTATTTGTAAACCCCAAATTTTTTCCCTTTTTCCCTTTTTCCAAAATTTCTACGCTTTTCCAGCTTAAATCCTTTAAATTCTTGTTTCCCCGGGTTTTAAAAGCCTTTAAAAACCTTTTCCTCCTCCCCTTTTTTAAAATCCCTTTATCCATTTAAAAAATTTTCTATCAGATGGGCCCCTTACTTGGGGCTCTCGGTAAATTTAAATTTTTAATAACTTAAATCTCCTCTCATAATAAAGTTACGCACCCCTTTGTATCTTTTTGGGCATCCTTCTCTGCACTTTTTCTAACAAAAACTATATCCACCCGTAATATGGAGCCCCCCCAAAACTGAACTGCATAGTCTAGGTGGGGCCTGACTAGAGCAGAAAAAGCTTTGGGAATAATTCCGCACTTTATTTTTAAACCCACTTCGGTAATAAAATCCTAATACTCTATTCTCTTTTTGGGGGCCCCCCTACATTGTTTCCTGGCCCAAAGGTCTGGGATCACCCCACCCCAAAGATCTTTAAATTTTCCTGATCTTTCAGCGATACATTGCTTAGGGTGTATCTATTACCGGGGTTTTTTTTCTACCAACATTAAAAACGCTACATTTTCAATTTTAAAACCCATCTGAACCCTGATTTCCCACTCGTTAATTTTATCAAAAGCTCCCTGAAATATTTTTTCCCGTAAAGGACTGGGGATCAAATAATCCTACCTAACTTAGAAACCCATAAAGCAAATTTTGCTGAACACTGCAACCCCCACTAAAAAGTCTTTTGATGTAAATCAAAAATAGAAAGGGCCCCAAAAAAACGACCCTTGGGAACCCCACCTTGTCACCATTCCCCATTCAGATTAAAAACCCCTTAAATTGTAACCCTTTTTTGCCTATTACTTAGCCAAGCTCTGACCAAGAAAAACCCTTCCCCCATCTATACCTTTACCCCTAACCTTATTTAAGAGTCGCTGTGTGGTATTTTCCCAAATCCCTTACAAAAAAGCCCATATATTTTTATCATAATGCAGACATGCAGTGTGTACTCGGGGTTTTGCCGCTCGGGCATTTTGAAGTTTTAAATCATAATGTTTACTATTAAGGGAGTTTTACTTTTATTTTATAAAACACATTGGTTTTAAATTTGGACAGGAATTTACTAAATAAGCAGTACATGAGAAAAACCGGGCTGTAATAAACAATCCTGAAAAAAGGCTAAGGGGAAAATGCGTCGGGTTGGGGGGAAGGGGGGCTTTACTTGAATGCGAGGCCCCACTACCCAATAGCGTCCCGTAATAGGGTTAACCCTCTTATAGTCCCCATGTTAAACGCTTATGGGCGCCATTTTTGTACCCCGGGCCCCCGTGTTCACCCAAGACCCCCGAAGTTCTCAAGGCCTGACCCCGCAGTTTTCCGTTTAATGGGATAAAGGATATAATGTTATCTTCGGGAAAAGTTTTTTCTATAAGATTATCACATAAAAACCCCGTAAAACACATTTAATTTAAAGGGCATTTTGAACTCGAAAAAAAACAGGCCCCTTTAAATTACAATTCACTTAAAAAAGTGTCCTGGGAAAAATTTGTGGGGCAAAATTATATGAAGGTAAAATATCTAAGAAGCAGAATCATATAGCTTTTTCCCTTCCCTATTTTGTTTTTTTATTTCATGCAAATATACCATGCAAATATTAGCGTTAAATAATAAAATTTCCGTGGGGCCCCGCTCTCTCTCCCCTCTCTATCTCTCTCTCTCTTCCCTTTTTCCCCTCTTCCCCTTCTCTCTCTCCCCTCTTCTCTTCTCTCCTCCCCCTCTCTCTCTCTTTTCTCTCTCTCTCTCCTTTTCTCTCTCTCTCTCTCTCTCTCCCCCTTCTCCCCTCTCTTCTCTCTCTCTCTCCCTCTCGAATGAACCACTTCCCCCCTGAAGTGCTGGCCAATCTTCCCAAACAGCGGGGGGGGAATCCCCTGGAATCACCAATTAAAACTAGGAAATATGCTCCAGCATTTGATTTCAAAAAAAAAAATGTGTCATATGCAACCAAAAAATTGGCCCCCAGGGAAAAACCCAACCCCAAGGTATCAACCAAAAAATAAGCCAGCAAGCAACCATTGGCAAGGCCAAAAAGTTTTGGGGAGGCGAGATATCCTTTTCAGACGAGGCCAAGGGCTGACATGGTTTGCAAAGATATTTGTACCACAAGCCCTGCCCTGAAACTTTAGAGCTTCCCTTTTTTTTACCCGTAAAAAAAACTGGCTGACGGCAGCAAAGAGGGAGAAATTCCCGCTCTTGAGGACCCTTTTTGAAAACCCGTGGGGAATTTTCAAGGGACCGTAAAGACGACGCCTCCTACCAAACCAAGGGGAAAATGCTGGTAGCGGGGTTTTACAAAGAAGGGGATGACTTAAAGGGCCCGCACGGGAGACTTTAATTTCTAAAATTTTTAAACAAAAAGTCCACACTTTTTTAAAAAATTTTACCCCAACTGAAAAAGCATTTTTGGTTTTGCATGTTTAAAAAGGGGGAGCACTGGTACAATATTTACAAAAAAAGCGCATATCCCCCAACCAAAAATTTGGAAAACCTTTACTAAATTTTTGGGTGGGCAATAGTTGGGGGAAAAAAAGCTTTTTTCCAGTTCCCCCACATTACCCATGGGCCCAAACAAATGTCCAAAAATATTCGTGTTGGGGTCCCGAAAGGCCCGCAAAAAAAAATGTTCCTTTCAGCAAAAAAGGGGGCCTTGTACATTTGGGGCCGTTGCCAGGGGTCAGAAAGAAAATGTTTTTCGATAAAGTGCATTTTTACATGGAAAGCAGAAGCAGTGACTCTGATATTGACAGTTTTAAAAAACATTTCTCTATTCCATGGACAGTATTAAATTTTTTCCCGCCCTTATTTTTTTAATTTAGAAATTTTTTAAGTGTTTTATAAACCCTTTAAATTTTTTTGGGGTTCTCATTAGCATAATGTCACAGTAATATTATATCGAAATGAATGTTTTCTTCAATTTTTATTTAAAATAGTAAATAGAATAAAAATGTTTGATTTCTAATTATATGGTTTTTTGTCAAACCTGTAACTAAAAACCAAAAAATGCCAAAAATTTTTCATTAGTTTTTAGTTAAAAAAGAATTTAAAAGCAATTTTGATTTAAAAAGTGGGGATAAAGTTTATTGGGGGCAAAAAGCTTTCCCCATTTTTGAAAAACCCACGGGGTTTTTATTAGTTTTTTGTCTCCCAAAATTTTTCCCGCAGCTTTTTTCCCGGGGTTTTTCCCTTTTAAAAAATGGCCTAGACACCTGTAGATGGTTTTTTATAAGCCAACCTTTTTCAGTACCCGGAACGAATTTTTGGGAAAAAAACGGGGTTTGGGTCCCTGGGGACACGCCTAAACAGCTGAGTCACTGTTTCCCCCCCACCCCTCCCCGACCAAAATTTCCAATAGCCTTTTCGGGATTGTTTATTACAGCCTGCTGTTTTTCATGTACGCTTTTTTTGTAATAACCCCGTTTAATACCCAAATTTTGCTGTTTTAAAATTTAAAGTAATGCTCCCTTAAATAGTAACATTATGATTAAATCAATTTAAAGTCACCGGCTGCAAACCCCGAGTAAAACCGCCCTCTAAAATTTTTTTAACTTCATCCACGTCTAAAGGAAACTTCAAAAAACTTAATGGTTTTTAAATATTTTTTTGCTTGAAAATTTCATGTTCCTTTCACCCCGATCAATTTTGGGGAAAATGTGTTAAACCCTTT